>CM044897.1:54620282-54671022 GCA_024500145.1 Gentiana dahurica var. dahurica
CTTGAGAAATCGAAGGAATGGAAGAATAGAATGGCAACCGTCCCGACTTCACACTTGATTTAAAGAGTAACGTCTGAAAGGATTGATGAGACTAGGAGTTATAAAACCCCAAAAAGAAGTCTTGGAATAACCGCCCCATTATTGTGTCACGACGCATCGTTTCACGCACTTAATACGGCAGTCTAAACGGTAGCAAGGACACGTGTCATGGTAAGCATATTACTTTGAGACGTCCGAGCTGATCTCAGGTCTACCCAGCTCCTAGGCAGTCTGGCCAGACCTGGGGGGCTTATGACGATGGTGGAAATAGACCTGACTACGTGTCACTCTTATAACATCCCAAGATTGAGAGAGAAAGATAAGAAGGAAGCATTTATGGCCAGGAGCCCACGCCAGTAAAACCTTACCCCAGGAGGGAAGTCTGTGCATGACCTTCCCGACTACCGCACTGCAGTGCAGCTCGGTCTAGTCTGGAGGTAGGATACGCAGCTCAGATCGGGACGGCCTGAGGAGCCCGTCAAAGGGCGACTGGCTCTTTCCTTAAGTGATAAATAACACATGTGCCTATATTAGAGGAGAATCCCTGGATTACCGTAAGGAAATCCCATAATTCGAATATAATCATAATTATCTTTTGTGAGAGATAAACATGTGACAATCCTTAGGGTTTAAGGATTATACGACTTGTTTAACAAGTAAAGGGGTGAGACGCCTCCCTATATAAACAACCCTAAGGAACTACGAATGACTTGATTCCAATTTAGCTATTGGATACGTAGGCAACTTGAGAGAAGCTAACTCTCAGGCTCAGTCTTAATCACACAAAATCACCATCCCCATTATCTCTGTTCTTGTTTGGATCGTCTTAGAGGTTATTTGGATCCCTAGGTGATAATCGACATCATCAGAGAACTTAACGGTGTGATTTTTGATTCATTGTACAAGGCCATTCTAGCCTCCGTTTTGCTTGCCGTTTGCGCCGGCGTACCTTATTTATCGTTCTGGTCGATACCACATTAGTACTACAAAGAGAATTACAAATATTTTTTTTCATACTTTTTTTCGTACCCATAGAGTACTACATAACTGTGTGATTTTTGATTCCTTGTACAAGGCCATTCTGGCCTCCGTTTTGCTTGCCGTTTGCGCCGGCGTGCCTTATTTATCGTTCTGGTCGATATCACATCAGTACTTCAAAGAGAATTACTAACGCTTTTTGATTCCTTGTACAAGGCCATTCGCCTCCGTTTTGCTTGCCGTTTACCGGCGTGCCTTATTTATCGTTCTGGTCGATATCACATCAGTACTTCAAAGAGAATTACAAACGTTTTTTTTCGTACTTTTTTCGTAACCATAGAGTACTTAACTGTGTGATTTTTGATTCCTTGTACAAGGCCATTCTGGCCTCCGTTTTGCTTGCCGTTTGCGCCGGCGTGCCTTATTTATCGTTCTGGTCGATATCACATCAATACTTCAAAGTGAATTACAAACGTTTTTTTCGTTCTCTTTTTTGTATCTATAGAGTACTTAACGGTGTGATTCTTGATTCCTTGTACAAGGCCATTATGCCATCCATTTTGTTTTCCATTTGCGCCGGCGTGCCTTATTTATCGTTCTAGTCGATATCACATCAGTACTTTAAAGAGAATTACAAACTTTTTTTTCGTACTTATTTTTATACCCATAGAGTACTTAACGGTGTGATTCTGGCCTCCGTTTTGCTTGCCGTTTGCGCCGGCATGCCTTATTTATCGTTCTGGTTGATATCACATCAGTACTTCAAAGAGAATTACAAACTTTTTTTTTCGTGAATTTTTTTCTACCCATAGAGTACTTAACGGTGTGAATTTTGATTCCTTGTACAAGGCCATTCTGGCCTCCGTTTTGCTTGCCGTTTGCGCCAGCATGCCTTATTTATCATTCTGGTCGATATCACGTCAGTACTTCAAAGAGAATTACAAACGTTTTTTTTTTCATATTTTTTTTGTATCCACATAGTACTTAACGGTGTGATTTTTGATACCACGTACAAGGCCATTCTGGCCTCCGTTTTGCTTGCAGTTTGCGCCGGCGTGCCTTATTTATCGTTCTAGTCGATATCACATCAGTACTTCAAAGAGAATTACAAACGTTTTTTTTCGTACTCTTTTTTGTACCTATAGAGTACTTAACGGTGTGATTCTTGATTCCTTGTACAAGGCCATTCTGGCCTCCGTTTGCGCCGGCGTGCCTTATTTATCGTTCTGGTCGATATCACATCAGTACTTCAAAGAGAATTACAAACATTTTTTTCGTACTTATTTTTGTACCCATAGAGTACTTAACGGTGTGATTCTGGCCTCCGTTTTGCTTGCCGTTTGCGCCAGCATGCCTTATTTATCATTCTGGTCGATATCACGTCAGTACTTCAAAGAGAATTACAAATGTTTTTTTTTCATATTTTTTTTGTATCCACATAGTACTTAACGGTGTGATTTTTGATACCACGTACAAGGCCATTCTGGCCTCCGTTTTGCTTGCCGTTTGCGCGGGCGTGCCTTATTTATCGTTCTAGTCGATATTACATCAGTACTTCAAAGAGAATTACAAATGTTTTTTTCGTACTTTTTTTTGTACCTATAGAGTACTTAACGGTGTGATTCTTGATTCCTTGTACAAGGCCATTCTGGCCTCCGTTTTGCTTTCCGTTTGCGCCGGCGTGCCTTATTTATCGTTCTGGTCGATATCACATCAAGATTTCAAAGAGAATTACAAACTTTTTTTCAGACTTATTTTTGTACCCATAGAGTACTTAACGGTGTGATTCTCGCCTCCGCTTTTGCTTGCCGTTTGCGCGCGTGCCTTATTTATCGTTCTGGTCGATATCACATCAGTACTTCAAAGAGAATTACAAACTTTTTTTTCGTAACTTTTTTTGTACCCATAGAGGACTTAAAGGTGTGAATTTTGATTCCTTGTACAAGGCCATTCTGGCCTCCGTTTTGCTTGCCGTTTGCACCGGCGTACCTTATTTATCGTTATGGTCGATACCACATCAGTACTTCAAAGAGAATTACAAATATTTTTTTTCATACTTTTTTTCGTACCCATAGAGTACTACATAACTGTGAGATTTTTGATTCCTTGTACAAGGCCATTCTAGCCTCCGTTTTGCTTGCCGTTTGCGCCGGCGTGCCTTATTTATCGTTCTGGTCGATATCACATCAGTACTTCAAAGAGAATTACAAACTTTTTTTTTCGTAAATTTTTTTGTACCCATAGAGTACTTAACGGTGTGAATTTTGATTCCTTATACAAGGCCATTCTTGCCTCCGTTTTGCTTGCCGTTTGCGCCAGCATGCCTTATTTATCATTCTGGTCGATATCACGTCAGTACTTCAAAGAGAATTACAAACTTTTTTTTTTTCATATTTTTTTTGTATCCATATAGTACTTAACGGTGTGATTTTTGATACCACGTACAAGGCCATTCTGGCCTCCGTTTTGCTTGCCGTTTGCGCCGGCGTGCCTTATTTATCGTTCTGGTCGATATCACATCAGTACTTCAAAGAGAATTACAAACGTTTTTTTTCGTACTCTTTTTTGTACCTATAGAGTACTTAACGGTGTGATTCTTGATTCTCGTGTACAAGGCCATTCGCCTCCGTTTTGCTTTCCGTTTGCGCCGGCGTGCCTTATTTATCGTTATGGTCGATATCACATCAGTACTTCAAAGAGAATTACAAACTTTTTTTTCGTACTTATTTTTGTACCCATAGAGTACTTAACGGTGTGATTTTGGTCTCCGTTTTGCTTGCCGTTTGCACCGGCGTGCCTTATTTATCGTTCTGGTCGATATCACATCAGTACTTCAAAGAGAATTACAAACTGTTTTTTCGTAACTTTTTTTGTACCCATAGAGTACTTAAAGGTGTGAATTTTGATTCCTTGTACAAGGCCATTCTGGCCTCCGTTTTTCTTGCCGTTTGTGCCGGCGTGCCTTATTTATCGTTCTGGTCGATAAGACATCAGTACTTCAAAGAGAATTACAAACGTTTTTTTCATACTTTGTTTTGTACCCATAGAGTACTTAACGGTGTGATTTTTGATTCCTTGTACAAGGCCATTCTGGCCTCCGTTTTGCTTGCAGTTTGCGCCGGCGTACCTTATTTATCGTTATGATCGATACCACATCAGTACTTCAAAGAGAATTACAAATATTTTTTTTCATACTTTTTTTCGTACCCATAGAATACTACATAACTGTGAGATTTTTGATTCCTTGTACAAGGCCATTCTGGCCTCCGTTTTGCTTGCCGTTTGCGCCGGCGTGCCTTATTTATCGTTCTGGTCGATATCCCATCAGTACTTCAAAGAGAATTACAAACGTTTTTTTGATTCCTTGTACAAGGCAATTCTGGCCTCCGTTTTGCTTGCCGTTTGCGCCGGCGTGCCTTATTTATCGTTCTGGTCGATATCACATCAGTACTTCGAACAGAATTACAAACGTTTTTTTCGTACTTTTTTCGTAACCATAGAGTACTTAACTGTGTGATTTTTGATTCCATGTACAAGGCCATTCTGGCCTCTGTTTTGCTTTCCATTTGCGCCGGCGTGCCTTATTTATCGTTCTGGTCGATATCACATCAGTACTTCAAAGAGAATTACAAATGTTTTTTTCGTACTCTTTTTTATATCTATAGAGTACTTAACGGTGTGATTCTTGATTCCTTGTACAAGTCCATTCTGGCATCCGTTTTGCTTTCCTTTTGCGCCGCCATGCCTTATTTAGCATTCTGGTCGATATCACATCAGTACTTCAAAGAGAATTACAAACTTTTTTTTCGTACTTATTTTTGTACCCATAGAGTACTTAACGGTGTGATTCTGGCTTCCGTTTTGCATGCCATTTGCGCCGGCGTGCCTTATTTATCGTTATGGTCGATGTCACATCAGTACTTCGAAGAGAATTACAAACTTTTTTTTTCTTAACTTTTTTTGTACCCATAGAGTACTTAACGGTGTGAATTTTGATTCCTTGTACATGGCCATTCTCGCCTCCGTTTTGCTTGCCATTTGCGCCAGCGTCCCTTATTTATCATTCTGGCCGATATCACGTCAGTACTTCAAAGAGAATTACACACGTTTTTTTCATACTTTTTTTTGTACCAATAGAGTACTTAACGGTGTGATTTTTGATACCATGTACAAGGCCATTCTGGCTTCCGTTTTGCTTGCCGTTTGCGGCGGCGTGCCTTACTTATCGTTCTGGTCGATATCACATCAGTACTTCAAAGAGAATTACAAACGTTTTTTTTTCGTACTCTTTTTTGTACCTATAGAGTACTTAACGGTGTGATTCTTGATTCCTTGTACAAGGCCATTCTGGCCTCCGTTTTGATTTCCGTTTGCGCCGGCATGCCTTATTTATCGTTCTGGTCGATATCACATCAGTACTTCAAAGAGAATTACAAACTTTTTTTTCGTACTTATTTTTGTACCCATAGAGTACTTAACGGTGTGATTCTGGCCTCCGTTTTGCTTGCCGTTTGCGCCGGTGTGCCGTATTTATCGTTCTGGTCGATATCACATCAGTACATCGAAGAGAATTACAAACGTTTTTTTTCATACTTTTTTTCGTACCCTTAGAGTACTTAACTGTGTGATTTTTGATTCCTTGTTCAAGGCCATTCTGGCCTCCGTTTTGCTTGCCGTTTGCGCCAGCGTGCATTATTTATCGTTCTGGTCTATATCACGTTAATACTTCAAAGAGAATTACAAATGTTTTTTTCATACTTTTATTTGTACCCATAGAGTACTTAACGGTGTGATTTTTGATTCCTTGTACAAGGCCATTCTGGCCTCCGTTTTGCTTGCCGTTTACGCCGGCGTGCCTTATTTATCGTTGTGGTCGATAACACATCAGTACATCAATGAGAATTACAAACGTGTTTTTTCATACTTTGTTTTGTACCCATAGAGTACTTAACGGTGTGATTTTTGATTCCTTGTACAAGGCCATTCTGGCCTCCGTTTTTCTTGCCGTTTGCGCCGGCGTGCCTTATTTATCGTTCTGGTCGATATCACATCAGTACTTCAAAGAGAATTACACATGCTTTTTTCGCACTCTTTTTTGTACCCTTAGAGTAGTTAACGGTTTGATTTTTGATTCCTTGTACAAGGCCATTCTGGCCTCCGTTTTGCTTGCCGTTTGCGCCGGCGTGCCTTATTTATCGTTCTGGTCGATATCACATCAGTACTTCAAAGAGAATTACAAATGTTTTTTCAGACTTTTTTTCGTACCCATAGAGTACTTAACTGTGTGATTTTTGATTCCTTGTACAAAGCCATTATGGCCTCCACTTTTCTTGCCGCTTATGCCAAGGCGTTTTATTTATCGCTCCGGTCGACATCACATCAAGATTTCAAAGAGAATTACAAACTTTTTTTTCATACTTTTTTCACTTAGAGTACTTAATCGTGTGATTTTTGATTCCTTGTACAAGGTCATTCGGCATCCGCTTTGCTTGCCGCTTTGCACCGGGCGTGCATTATTTATCGCTCGTCGATATCACATCAATACTTCAAAGAGAATTACAAACATTTTTTTCATACTCTTTTTGTACCCATAGAGTACTTAACGGTGTGATTTTTGATTCCTTGTACAACCTGGCCTTCGCTTTTGCTTGCCGCTTACCGGGCGTGCCTTTTATTTATCGCTCTAGTCGATAACACATCAAGATTTCAATGAGAATTACAAAAGTTTTTTTTCATACTTTGTTTTGTACTATATAGTACTAACGTGTGATTTTTGATTCCTTGTACATGGCCATTCGCCTCCGCTTTTGCTTGCCGCTTATGCCGGCGTGCCTTATTTATCGCTCGGTCGATATCCCATCAAGATTTCAAAGAGAATTACAAACGCTTTTTTGATTCCTTGTACAAGGCAATTCGCCTCCGCTTTTGCTTGCCGTTGCGCATACCGGCGTTTATTTATCGCTCGTCGATATCACATCAAGATTTTCAAGCGTAATTACAAACTTTTTTCGTAGAACCATAGAGTACTTAACCGTGTGATTTTTGATTCCATGTACAAGGCCATTCTGGCCTCTGTTTTGCTTTCCATTTGCGCCGGCGTGCCTTATTTATCGTTCTGGTCGATATCACATCAATATTTCAAAGAGAATTACAAATGTTTTTTTCACACTTTTTTATATCTATAGAGTACTTAACGGTGTGATTCTTGATTCCTTGTACAAGTCCATTCTGGCATCCGTTTTGCTTTCCTTTTGCGCCATGCCTTATTTAGCATTCTGGTCGATATCACATCAGTACTTCAAAGAGAATTACAAACTTTTTTTTCGTACTTATTTTTGTACCCATAGAGTACTTAACGGTGTGATTCTGGCTTCCGTTTTGCATGCCATTTGCGCCGGCGTGCCTTATTTATCGTTATGGTCGATGTCACATCAGTACTTCGAAGAGAATTACAAACTTTTTTTTTTCTTAACTTTTTTTGTACCCATAGAGTACTTAACGGTGTGAATTTTGATTCCTTGTACATGGCCATTCTCGCCTCCGTTTTGCTTGCCATTTGCGCCAGCGTCCCTTATTTATCATTCTGGCCGATATCACGTCAGTACTTCAAAGAGAATTACACACGTTTTTTTCATACTTTTTTTGTACCAATAGAGTACTTAACGGTGTGATTTTTGATACCATGTACAAGGCCATTCTGGCTTCCGTTTTGCTTGCCGTTTGCGCCGGCGTGCCTTATTTATCGTTCTGGTCGATATCACATCAGTACTTCAAAGAGAATTACAAACGTTTTTTTTGTACTTTTTTGTACCTATAGAGTACTTAACGGTGTGATTCTTGATTCTTGTACAAGGCCATTCTGGCCTCCGTTTTGATTTCCGTTTGCGCCGGCATGCCTTATTTATCGTTCTGGTCGATATCACATCAGTACTTCAAAGAGAATTACAAACTTTTTTCGTACTTATTTTTGTACCCATAGAGTACTTAACGGTGTGATTCTGGCCTCCTGCTTTTTTTGCCGTTTATGCCGGTGTGCCGATTTATCGTTCGGTCGATATCACATCAATACATCAAGAGAATTACAAACGTTTTTTCATACTTTTTTCGTACCTTTAGAGTACTTAACTGTGTGATTTTTGATTCCTTGTACAAGGCCATTCTGGCCTCCGTTTTGCTTGCCGTTTGCGCCGGCGTGCATTATTTATCGTTCTGGTCTATATCACGTTAATACTTCAAAGAGAATTACAAATGTTTTTTTCGTACTTTTATTTGTACCCATAGAGTACTTAACGGTGTGATTTTTGATTCCTTGTACAAGGCCATTCTGGCCTCCGTTTTGCTTGCCGTTTGCGCCGGCGTGCCTTATTTATCGTTGTGGTCGATAACACATCAGTACATCAATGAGAATTACAAACGTGTTTTTTCGTACTTTGTTTTGTACCCATAGAGTACTTAACGGTGTGATTTTTGATTCCTTGTACAAGGCCATTCTGGCCTCTGTTTTTCTTGCCGTTTGTGCCGGCGTGCCTTATTTATCGTTCTGGTCGATATCACATCAGTACTTCAAAGAGAATTACACATGTTTTTTTTGCACTCTTTTTTGTAACCTTAGAGTAGTTAACGGTTTGATTTTTGATTCCTTGTACAAGGCCATTCTGGCCTCCGTTTTGCTTGCCGTTTGCGCCGGTGTGCCTTATTTATCGTTCTGGTCGACATCACATCAGTACATCGAAGAGAATTACAAATGTTTTTTTTCGTACTTTTTTTCGTACCCATAGAGTACTTAACGGTGTGATTTTTGATTCCTTGTACAAGGCCATTCTGGCCTCCGTTTTGCATGCCGTTTGCGCCGGAATGCCTTAGTTATCGTTCTGGTCGATATCACATCAGTACTTCAAAGAGAATTACCAATGTTTTTTCGTACTTTTTTTCGCACCCACAGAGTACTTAACTGTGTGATTTTTGATTCCTTGTACAAAGCCATTATGGCCTCCACTTTTCTTGCCGTTTGCGCCGGCGTGCCTTATTTATCGTTCTGGTCGACATCACATCAGTACTTCAAAGAGAATTACAAACTTTTTTTTTCGTACTTTTTTTCGTACCCCCAGAGTACTTAACTGTGTGATTTTTGATTCCTTGTACAAGGTCATTCTGGCATCCGTTTTGCTTGCCGTTTGCACCGGCGTTTTATTTATCGCTCGTCGATATCACATCAAGACTTCAAAGAGAATTACAAACAATTTTTTCATACTTTTTTGTACCCATAGAGTACTTAACGGTGTGATTTTTGATTCCTTGTACAACCTGGCCTTCGCTTTTGCTTGCCGTTTGCGCCGGCGTGCCTTATTTATCGTTCTAGTCGATAACACATCAGACTTCAAAGAGAATTACAAACGTTTTTTTCGTACTTTGTTTCGTACCCATAGAGTACTTAACTGTGTGATTTTTGATTCCTTGTACAAGGCCATTCTGGCCTCCGTTTTGCTTGCCGTTTGCGCCGGCGTAACTTATTTATCGTTCTGGTCGATATCACATCAGTACTTCAAAGAGAATTACAAACGTTTTTTTCGTACTTTTTTTGTACCCATGGAGTACATAACGGTGTGATTTTTGATTCCTTGTACAAGGCCATTCAGGCCTCCGTTTTGATTGCCGTTTGCGCCGGTGTGCCTTATTTATCGTTCTGGTCTATATCACATCAATACTTCAAAGAGAATTACAAATGTTTTTTTTCATACTTTTTTTCGTACCCATAGAGTACTTAACGGTGTGATTTTTGATTCCTTGTACAAGGCCATTCTGGCCTCCGTTTTGCTTGCCGTTTGCGCCGGCGTGCCTTATTTATCGTTCTGGTCGATAACACATCAGTACTTCAAAGAGAATTACAAACGTTTTTTTCGTACTTTTGTTTTGTACCCATAGAGTACTTAACGGTGTGATTTTTGATTCCTTGTACAAGGCCATTCTGGCCTCCGTTTTGCTTGCCGTTTGTGCCTGCATGCCTTATTTATCGTTCTGGTCGATATCACATCAATACTTCAAAGAGAATTACAAATGTTTTTTTTCGTACTTTTTTTTGTACCCATAGAGTACTTAACTGTGTGATTTTTGATTCCTTGTACAAGGCCATTCTGGCCTCCGTTTTGCTTGCCGTTTGTCCTACATGCCTTATTTATCGTTCTGGTGGATAACACATCAATAATTCAATGAGAATTACAAAAGTGTTTTTTCGTACTTTGTTTTGTACCCATAGAGTACTTAGATTCCTTGTACAAGGCCATTCTGGCCTCCGTTTTGCTTGCCGTTTGCGCCGGCGTGCCTTATTTATCGTTCGGTCGATATCACATCAGTACTTCAAAGAGAATTACAAACGTTTTTTTCGTACTTTTTTTTGTACCCATAGAGTACTTAACGGTGTGATTTTTGATTCCTTGTACAAGGCCATTCTGGCCTCCGTTTTGCTTGCCGTTTGCGCCGGCGTGCCTTATTTATCGTTCTGGTCGATATCACATCAGTACTTCAAAGAGAATTACAAACGTTTTTTTTCGTACTTTTTTTCGTACCCATAGAGTACTTAACTGTGTGATTTTTGATTCCTTGTACAAGGCCATTCGCCTCCGTTTTGCTTGCCGTTTGCACCGGCGTGCCTTATTTATCGTTCTGGTCGATATCACATCAGTACTTCAAAGAGAATTACAAACGTTTTTTTCGTACTCTTTTTCGTACCCATAGAGTACTTAACGGTGTGATTTTTGATTCCTTGTACAAGGCCATTCTGGCCTCCGTTTTGCTTGCCGTTTGCGCCGGCGTGCCTTATTTATCGTTCTAGTCGATAACACATCAGTACTTCAATGAGAATTACAAACATTTTTTTTTCGTACTTTGTTTCGTACCCATAGAGTACTTAACTGTGTGATTTTTGATTCCTTGTACAAGGCCATTCTGGCCTCCGTTTTGCTTGCCGTTTGCGCCGGCGTACCTTATTTATCGTTCTGGTCGATATCACATCAGTACTTCAAAGAGAATTACAAACATTTTTTTCGTAACTTTTTTTGTACCCATAGAGTACATAACGGTGTGAATTTTGATTCCTTGTACAAGGCCATTCTGCCCTCCGTTTTGCTTGCCGTTTGCGCCGGCGTGCCTTATTTATCGTTCTGGTCGATATCACATCAGTACTTCAAAGAGAATTACAAACGTTTTTTTTTGTACTTTTTTTTCATACCCATAGAGTACTTAACGGTGTGATTTTTGATTCCTTGTACAAGGCCATTCTGGCCTCCGTTTTGCTTGCCGTTTGCGCCGGCGTGCCTTATTTATCGTTCTGGTCTATATCACATCATACTTCAAAGAGAATTACAAATTTTTTTTCATACTTTTTTCTGTACCCATAGAGTACTTAACGGTGTGATTTTTGATTCCTTGTACAAGGCCATTCTGGCCTCCGTTTTGCTTGCCGTTTGCGCCTACGTGCCTTATTTATCGTTCTGGTCAATAACACATCAGTAATTCAATGAGAATTACAAACGTGTTTTTTCGAACTTTGTTTTGTACCCATAGAGTACTTAACGGTGTGATTTTTGATTCCTTGTACAAGGCCATTCTGGACTCCGTTTTTCTTGCCGTTTGCGCCGGCGTGCCTTATTTATCGTTCTGGTCGATATCACATCAGTACTTCAAAGAGAATTACAAATGTTTTTTTCGCACTCTTTTTTGTACCCTTAGAGTAGTTAATGGTTTGATTTTTGATTCCTTGTACAAGGCCATTCTGGCCTCCGTTTTGCTTGCCGTTTACGCCGGCGTGCCTTATTTATCGTTCTGGTCGATATCACATCAGTACTTCAAAGAGAATTACAAATGTTTTTTCGTACTTTTTTCGTACCCATAGAGTACTTAACTGTGTGATTTTTGATTCCTTGTACAAAGCCATTCTGGCCTCCACTTTTCTTGCCGTTTGCGCCGGCGTGCCTTATTTATCGTTCTGGTCGACATCACATCAGTACTTCAAAGAGAATTACAAACATTTTTTTTCGTACTTTTTTCGTACCCATAGAGTACTTAACTGTGTGATTTTTGATTCCTTGTACAAGGTCATTCTAGCATCCGTTTTGCTTGCCGTTTGCACCGGCATGCCTTATTTATCGTTCTGGTCGATATCACATCAGTACTTCAAAGAGAATTACAAACGTTTTTTTCGTTCTTTTTTTCGTACCCATAAGTACTTAACTGTGTGATTTTTGATTCCTTGTACAAGGCCATTCTGGCCTCCGTTTTGCTTGCCGTTTGCGCCGGCGTGCCTTATTTATCGTTCTAGTCGATAACACATCAAGATTTAATGAGAATTACAAACGTTTTTTTCAGACTTTGTTTCGTACCCATAGATTACTTAACTGGTGATTTTTGATTCCTTGAACAAGGCCATTCTCGACCTCCGTTTTGCTTGCCGTTTATACCGGCGTAAATTATTTATCGTTCGGTCGATATCACATCAATATTTCAAGAGAATTACAAACGTTTTTTCAGAATTTTTTGTACCATAGAGTACATAACGGTGTGAATTTCGATTCCTTGTACAAGGCCATTCTCGCCTCCATTTTATTTGGTTGCTTTGCCCGGCGTCTTATTTATCGTTCTGGTCGATATCACATCAGTACTTCAAGAGAATTACAAACGTTTTTTTCTTTTTTTTTTCGTACCCATAGAGTACTTAACGGTGTGATTTTTGATTCCTTGTACAAGGCCACTCGCCTCCGTTTTGCTTGCCGTTTGCGCCGGCGTGCCTTATTTATCGTTCTGGTCGATATCACATCAACACTTCAAAGAGAATTACAAACGTTTTTTTTCGTACTTTTTTTCGTACCCATAGAGTACTTAACTGTGTGATTTTTGATTCCTTGTACAAGGCCATTATGGCCTCCGTTTTGCTTGCCGTTTGCGCCGGCGTGCCTTATTTATCGTTCTGGTCGATATCACATCAGTACTTCAAAGAGAATTACAAACGTGTTTTTTCGTACTTTTTTTCGTACCCATAGAGTACTTAACTGTGTGATTTTTGATTCCTTGTACAAGGCCATTCTGGCCTCCGTTTTTCTTGCCGTTTGCGCCGGCGTGCCTTATTTATCGTTCTGGTCGATATCACATCAGTACTTCAAAGAGAATTACAAATGTTTTTTTCGCAACTTTTTTTGTACCCTTAGAGTAGTTAACGGTTTGATTTTTGATTCCTTGTACAAGGCCATTCTGGCCTCCGTTTTGCTTGCCGTTTGCGCCGGCGTGCCTTATTTATCGTTCTGGTCGATATCACATCAGTACTTCAAAGAGAATTACAAATGTTTTTTCGTACTTTTTTTCGTACCCATAGAGTACTTAACTGTGTGATTTTTCATTCCTTGTACAAGGCCATTCTGGCCTCCGCTTTTCTTGCCGTTTGCGCCGGCGTGCCTTATTTATCGTTCTGGTCGATATCACATCAGTACATCAAAGAGAATTACAAACATTTTTTTTCGTACTTTTTTCGTACCCATAGAGTACTTAACTGTGTGATTTTTGATTCCTTGTACAAGGCCATTCTAGCCTCCGTTTTGCTTGCCGTTTGCACCGGCATGCCTTATTTATCGTTCTGGTCGATATCACATCAGTACTTCAAAGAGAATTACAAACGTTTTTTTCGTACTCTTTTTCGTACCCATAGAGTACTTAATGGTGTGATTTTTGATTTCTTGTACAAGGCCATTCTGGCCTCCGTTTTGCTTGCCGTTTGCGCCGGCGTGCCTTATTTATCGTTCTAGTCGATAACACATCAGTACTTCAATGAGAATTACAAACGTTTTTTTTCGTACTTTGTTTCGTACCCATAGAGTACTTAACTGTGTGATTTTTGATTCCTTGAACAAGGCCATTCTGACCTCCGTTTTGCTTGCCGTTTGCGCCGGCGTAAATTATTTATCGTTCTGGTCGATATCACATCAGTACTTCAAAGAGAATTACAAACGTTTTTTTCGTAACTTTTTTTGTACCCATAGAGTACATAACGGTGTGAATTTTGATTCCTTGTACAAGGCCATTCTGGCCTCCGTTTTGCTTGCCGTTTGCGCCGGCGTGCCTTATTTATCGTTCTGGTCGATATCACATCAGTACTTCGAAGAGAATTACAAACGTTTTTTTTCAATTTTTTTCGTACCCATAGACTACTTAATGGTGTGATTTTTGATTCCTTGTATTGCTGTTATGCCCTGCGGCTTTATTTATCGTTCTGGTCTATATCACATCAATACTTCAAAGAGAATTACAAATGTTTTTTTCATACTTTTTCTGTACCCATAGAGTACTTAACGGTGTGATTTTTGATTCCTTGTACAAGGCCATTCTAGCCTCCATTTTGCTTGCCGTTTGCGCGTGCCTTATTTATCGTTCGGTCGATAACTCATCAGTACTTCAATGAGAATTACAAACGTGTTTTTTCGTACTTTGTTTTGTACCCATAGAGTACTTAACGGTGTGATTTTTGATTCCTTGTACAAGGCCATTCTGGCCTCCGTTTTGCTTGCCGTTTGCGCCTACATGCCTTATTTATCGTTCTGGTCTATATCACATCAATACTTCAAAGAGAATTACAAATGTTTTTTTTTCGTACTTTTTTTGTACCCATAGAGTACTTAACGGTGTGATTTTTGATTCCTTGTACAAGCCCATTCTGGCCTCCGTTTTGCTTGCCGTTTGCGCCTACATGCCTTATTTATCGTTCTGGTCGATAACACATCAGTAATTCAATGAGAATTACAAAAGTGTTTTTTCGTACTTTGTTTTGTACCCATAGAGTACTTAGATTCCTTGTACAAGGCCATTCTGGCCTCCGTTTTGCTTGCCGTTTGCGCCGGCGTGCCTTATTTATCGTTCTGGTCGATATCACATCAGTACTTCAAAGAGAATTACAAACGCTTTTTTCGTACTTTTTTTCGTACCCATAGAGTACTTAACTGTGTGATTTTTGATTCCTTGTACAAGGCCATTCTGGCCTCCGTTTTGCTTGCCGTTTGCGCGCGTGCCTTATTTATCGTTCGTCGATATCACATCAATACTTCAAAGAGAATTACAAATGTTTTTTCATATTTTTTTCGTACCCATAGAGTACTTAACTGTGGATTTTTATTCCTTGTACAAGGTCATTCTCGCATCCGCTTTGCTTGCCGTTTGCACCGGCGTGCCTTATTTATCGCTCGTCGATATCACATCAAGATTTCAAAGAGAATTACAAATGTTTTTTTCAGATTTTTTCGTACCCATAGAGTACTTAATGGTGTGATTTTGATTCCTTGTACAAGGCCAGCCTCCGTTTTGCTTGCCGCTTTACCGGGCGCTTTATTTATCGCTCTAGTCGATAACACATCAGTACTTCAATGAGAATTACAAACATTTTTTTCATACTTTGTTTCGTACACATAGAGTACTTAATTGTGATTTTTGATTCCTTGAACAAGGCCATTCGACTCCTTTTGCTTGCCGTTTGCGCCGGCGTAAATTATTTATCGCTGGTCCATATCACATCAGTACTTCAAAGAGAATTACAAACATTTTTTTCGTACTTTTTTGTACCCATAGAGTACATAACGGTGTGAATTTTGATTCCTTGTACAAGGCCATTCGCCTCCGTTTTGCTTGCCGTTTGCGCCGGCATGCCTTATTTATTGTTCTGGTCGATATCACATCAGTACTTCAAGAGAATTACAAACGTTTTTTGATTTTTTTTCGTACCCATAGAGTACTTAACGGTGTGATTTTTGATTTCTTGTACAAGGCCACTCGCCTCCGTTTTGCTTGCCGTTTGCGCCGGCGTGCCTTATTTATCGTTCTGGTCTATATCACATCAATACTTCAAAGAGAATTACAAATTTTTTTCATACTTTTTTCTACCCATAGAGTACTTAACGGTGTGATTTTTGATTCCTTGTACAAGGCCATTCTTGCCGCTTTGCTTGTTGCCTTATTTATCGCTGGTCAATATCACATCAGTAATTCAATGAGAATTACAAACGTTTTTCATACTTTGTTTTGTACCCATAGAGTACTTAACGGTGTGATTTTTGATTCTTGTACAAGGCCATTCGCCTCCGTTTTTCTTGCCGTTTTGCGGCGTGCCTTTTTTATCGTTCCGTCGATATCACATCAAGATTTCAAAGAGAATTACAAATGTTTTTTTCAGACTTTTTGTACCCATAGAGTAGTTAACGGTTTGATTTTTGATTCCTTGTACAAGGCCATTCTGGCCTCCGTTTTGCTTGCCGTTTGCGCCGGCGTGCCTTATTTATCGCTCGTCGATATCACATCAATACTTCAAAGAGAATTACAAATGTTTTTTCATACTTTTTTTCGTACCCATAGAGTACTTAACCGTGTGATTTTTGATTCCTTGTACAAAGCCATTCTGGCCTCCACTTTTCTTGCCGTTTGCGCGGCGTGCCTTATTTATCGCTCGTCGATATCACATCAATACTTCAAAGAGAATTACAAACATTTTTTTCGTACTTTTTTCGTACCCATAGAGTACTTAACTGTGTGATTTTTGATTCCTTGTACAAGGCCATTCTGGCCTCCGTTTTGCTTGCCGTTTGCGCCGGCGTGCCTTATTTATCGTTCTGGTCGATATCACATCAGTACTTCAAAGAGAATTACAAACTTTTTTTTCGTACTCTTTTTCGTACCCATAGAGTACTTAACGGTGTGATTTTTGATTCCTTGTACAAGGCCATTCTGGCCTCCGTTTTGCTTGCCGTTTGCGCCGGCGTGCCTTATTTATCGTTCTAGTCGATAACACATCAGTACTTCAATGAGAATTACAAACGTTTTTTTTCATACTTTGTTTCGTACCCATAGAGTACTTAACTGTGTGATTTTTGATTCCTTGAACAAGGCCATTCTGACCTCCGTTTTGCTTGCCGTTTGCGCCGGCGTAACTTATTTATCGTTCTGGTCGATATCACATCAGTACTTCAAAGAGAATTACAAACGTTTTTTCGTAACTTTTTTTGTACCATAGAGTACATAACGGTGTGAATTTTGATTCCTTGTACAAGGCCATTCTGGCCTCCGTTTTGCTTGCCGTTTGCGCCGGCGTGCCTTATTTATCGTTCTGGTCGATATCACATCAGTACTTCGAAGAGAATTACAAACGTTTTTTTTCGTACTTTTTTTTCGTACCCATAGAGTACTTAACGGTGTGATTTTTGATTCCTTGTACAAGGCCACTCTGGCCTCCGTTTTGCTTGCCGTTTGCGCCGGCGTGCCTTATTTATCGTTCTGGTCTATATCACATCAATACTTCAAAGAGAATTACAAATGTTTTTTTTCGTACTTTTTTCTGTACCCATAGAGTACTTAACGGTGTGATTTTTGATTCCTTGTACAAGGCCATTCTGGCCTCCGTTTTGCTTGCCGTTTGCGCCTACGTGCCTTATTTATCGTTCTGGTCGATAACACATCAGTACTTCAATGAGAATTACAAACGTGTTTTTTCGTACTTTGTTTTGTACCCATAGAGTACTTAACGGTGTGATTTTTGATTCCTTGTACAAGGCCATTCTGGCCTCCGTTTTGCTTGCCGTTTGCGCCGGCGTGCCTTATTTATCGTTCTGGTCGATATCACATCAGTACTTCAAAGAGAATTACAAATGTTTTTTTCG
The DNA here is from genome assembly GCA_024500145.1 of Gentiana dahurica var. dahurica. Classification (NCBI taxonomy): domain Eukaryota; kingdom Viridiplantae; phylum Streptophyta; class Magnoliopsida; order Gentianales; family Gentianaceae; genus Gentiana; species Gentiana dahurica. The sequence continues at coordinate 54,637,976 of CM044897.1, forward strand.
CACTCTTTTTTGTACCCTTAGAGTAGTTAACGGTTTGATTTTTGATTCCTTGTACAAGGCCATTCTGGCCTCCGTTTTGCTTGCCGTTTGCGCCGGCGTGCCTTATTTATCGTTCTGGTCGATATCACATCAGTACTTCAAAGAGAATTACAAATGTTTTTTCGTACTTTTTTCGTACCCATAGAGTACTTAACGTGTGATTTTTCATTCCTTGTACAAAGCCATTCGCCTCCACTTTTCTTGCCGTTTGCGCGGCGTGCCTTATTTATCGCTCGTCGACATCACATCAGGACTTCAAAGAGAATTACAAACATTTTTTTTCGTATTTTTTTCGTACCCATAGAGTACTTAACGTGTGATTTTGATTCCTTGTACAAGGTCATTCTAGCATCCGTTTTGCTTGCCGTTTGCACCGCATGCCTTATTTATCGCTCGTCGATATCACATCAAGATTTCAAAGAGAATTACAAACGTTTTTTCAGACTCTTTTCGTACCCATAGAGTACTTAATGGTGTGATTTTTGATTTCTTGTACAAGGCCATTCTGCCTCCGTTTTGCTTGCCGTTTGCGCCGGCCCTTATTTATCGTTCTGGTCGATACATCAATACTTCAATGAGAATTACAACTTTTGTTTCGTACCCATAGAGTACTTAACTGTGTGATTTTTGATTCCTTGAACAAGGCCATTCTAACCTCCGTTTTGCATGCCGTTTGCGCCGGCGTAAATTATTTATCGTTCTGGTCGATATCACATCAGTACTTCAAAGAGAATTACAAACGTTTTTTTCGTAACTTTTTTTGTACCCATAGAGTAAATAAGGTGTGAATTTTGATTCCTTGTACAAGGCCATTCTGCCCTCCGTTTTGCTTGCCGTTTGCGCCGGCGTGCCTTATTTATCGTTCTGGTCGATATCACATCAGTACTTCAAAGAGAATTACAAACGTTTTTTTTCGTACTTTTTTTTCGTACCCATAGAGTACTTAACTGTGTGATTTTTGATTCCTTGTACAAGGCCATTCTGGCCTCCGTTTTGCTTGCCGTTTGCGCCGGCGTGCCTTATTTATCGTTCTGGTCTATATCACATCAGTACTTCAAAGAGAATTACAAATGTTTTTTTTTCGTACTTTTTATGTACCCATAGAGTACTTAACTGTGTGATTTTTGATTCCTTGTACAAGGCCATTCTGGCCTCCGTTTTGCTTGCCGTTTGCGCCGGCGTGCCTTATTTATCGTTCTGGTCGATAACACATCAGTACTTCAATGAGAATTACAAACGTGTTTTTTCGTACTTTGTTTTGTACCCATAGAGTACTTAACGGTGTGATTTTTGATTCCTTGTACAAGGCCATTCTGGCCTCCGTTTTGCTTGCCGTTTGCGCCGGCGTGCCTTATTTATCGTTCTGGTCGATATCACATCAGTACTTCAAAGAGAATTACAAATGTTTTTTTCGCACTCTTTTTTGTACCCATAGAGTACTTAACGGTGTGATTTTTGATTCCTTGTACAAGGCCATTCTGGCCTCCGTTTTGCTTGCCGTTTGCGCCGGCGTGCCTTATTTATCGTTCTGGTCGATATCACATCAGTACTTCAAAGAGAATTACAAACGTTTTTTTTCGTACTTTTTTTCGTACCCATAGAGTACTTAACTGTGTGATTTTTGATTCCTTGTACAAGGCCATTCTGGCCTCCGTTTTGCTTGCCGTTTGCGCCGGCGTGCCTTATTTATCGTTCTGGTCGATATCACATCAGTACTTCAAAGAGAATTACAAACGTTTTTTTTCGTACTTTTTTCCGTACCCATAGAGTACTTAACTGTGTGATTTTTGATTCCTTGTACAAGGCCATTCTGGCCTCCGTTTTGCTTGCCGTTTGCGCCGGCGTGCCTTATTTATCGTTCTGGTCGATATCACATCAGTACTTCAAAGAGAATTACAAACGTTTTTTTCGTACTTTTTTTCGTACCCATAGAGTACTTAACTGTGTGATTTTTGATTCCTTGTACAAGGCCATTCTGGCCTCCGTTTTGCTTGCCGTTTGCGCCGGCGTGCCTTATTTATCGTTCTGGTCGATATCACATCAGTACTTCAAAGAGAATTACAAACGTTTTTTTCGTACTTTTTTTCGTACCCATAGAGTACTTAACTGTGTGATTTTTGATTCCTTGTACAAGGCCATTCTGGCCTCCGTTTTGCTTGCCGTTTGCGCCGGCGTGCCTTATTTATCGTTCTGGTCGATATCACATCAGTACTTCAAAGAGAATTACAAACGTTTTTTTTCGTACTTTTTTTCGTACCCATAGAGTACTTAACTGTGTGATTTTTGATTCCTTGTACAAGGCCATTCTGGCCTCCGTTTTGCTTGCCGTTTGCGCCGGCGTGCCTTATTTATCGTTCTGGTCGATATCACATCAGTACTTCAAAGAGAATTACAAACGTTTTTTTTCGTACTTTTTTTCGTACCCATAGAGTACTTAACTGTGTGATTTTTGATTCCTTGTACAAGGCCATTCTGGCCTCCGTTTTGCTTGCCGTTTGCGCCGGCGTGCCTTATTAATCGTTCTGGTCGAAATCACTTCAGTACTTCAAAGAGAATTACAAACGTTTTTTTCGTACTTTTTTTCGTACCCATAGAGTACTTAACTGTGTGATTTTTGATTCCTTGTACAAGGCCATTCTGGCCTCCGTTTTGCTTGCCGTTTGCGCCGGCGTGCCTTATTTATCGTTCTGGTCGATATCACATCAGTACTTCAAAGAGAATTACAAACGTTTTTTTTCGTACTTTTTTTTGTACCAATTAACGGTGTGATTTTTGATTCCTTGTACAAGGCCATTCTGGCCTCCGTTTTGCTTGCCGTTTGCGCCGGCGTGCCTTATTTATCGTTCTGGTCGATATCACATCAGTACTTCAAAGAGAATTACAAACGTTTTTTTTCGTACTTTTTTTCGTACCCATAGAGTACTTAACTGTGTGATTTTTGATTCCTTGTACAAGGCCATTCTGGCCTCCGTTTTGCTTGCCGTTTGCGCCGGCGTGCCTTATTTATCGTTCTGGTCGATATCACATCAGTACTTCAAAGAGAATTACAAATTTTTTTCGTACTCTTTTTGTACCCATAGAGTACTTAACGGTGTGATTTTTGATTCCTTGTACAAGGCCATTCTGGCCTCCGTTTTGCTTTGTTTGCCGCGTACCGGGCTTTATTTATCGTTCGGTCGATATCACATCAATACTTCAAAGAGAATTACAAATGTTTTTTTTCATACTTTTTTGTACCCATAAAGTACTTAACGGTGTGATTTTGATTCTTGTACAAGGCCATTCTGGCCTCCCTTTTGCTTGCCATGCGCGGCGTTTATTTATCGCTCGTCGATATCTCATCTACTTCAAAGTGAATTACAAACGTTTTTTTGACTTTTTTGTACCCATAGAGTACTTAACGGTGTGATTTTTGATTCTTCTACAAGGCCATTCTGGCCTCCGCTTTGCTTGTCGCTTTATGCCGCGCGTTTTATTTATCGTTTTGGTCGATAACACATCAAGATTTCAATGAGAATTACAAACGTTTTTTTTCATACTTTGTTTTGTACCCATAGAGTACTTAACGGTGTGATTTTTGATTCTTGTACAAGGCCATTCCAGCCTCCGCTTTGCTTGCCGTTTGCGCCGGCGCCTTTATTTATCGCTCGTCGATACCACATCAAGACTTCAAAGACAATTACAAATATTTTTTTCATACTTTTTTCGTACCCATAGAGTACTACATAACGGTGTGATTTTTGATTCCTTGTACAAGGCCATTCTTGCCTCCGCTTTGCTTGCCGCTTGTGCCGGCGGCCTTATTTATCGCTCGTCGATATCACATCAATACTTCAAAGAGAATTACTAACGCTTTTTGATTCTTGTACAAGGCCATTCGCCTCCGCTTTGCTTCGCCGCTTATACCGCGGCCTTTTATTTATCGCTCGTCGATATCACATCAAGATTTCAAAGAGAATTACAAACGCTTTTTTCATACTTTTTTCAGAACCATAGAGTACTTAACGTGTGATTTTTGATTCCATGTACAAGGCCATTCGCCTCGCTTTTGCTTTGCCGTTTGCGCCGGCGTGCCTTATTTATCGCTTCGTCGATATCACATCAATACTTCAAAGAGAATTACAAACGTTTTTTTTTTCGTTCTCTTTTTTGTATCTATAGAGTACTTAACGGTGTGATTCTTGATTCCTTGTACATGGCCATTATGGCATCCGCTTTGTTTTCCGTTTGCGCCGGTGTGCCTTATTTATCGTTCTGGTCGATATCACATCAGTACTTTAAAGAGAATTACAAACTTTTTTTCGTACTTATTTTTATACCCATAGAGTACTTAACGATGTGATTCTGGCCTCCGTTTTGCATGCCGTTTGCGCCGGCATGCCTTATTTATCGTTCTGGTCGATATCACATCAGTACTTCAAAGAGAATTACAAACTTTTTTTTTCGTAAATTTTTTTGTACCCATAGAGTACTTAACGGTGTGAATTTTGATTCCTTGTACAAGGCCATTCTGGCCTCCGTTTTGCTTGCCGTTTGCGCCAGCATGCCTTATTTATCATTCTGGTCGATATCACGTCAGTACTTCCAAGAGAATTACAAACGTTTTTTTCGTACACATAGAGTACTTAACTGTGTGAGTTTTGATTCCTTGTACAAGGCCATTCTGGCCTCCGTTTTGCTTGCCGTTTGCGCCAGCGTGCCTTATTTATCGTTCTGGTCGATATCACATTAGTACTTCAAAGAGAATTACAAACATTTTTTTTGTACTTTTTTTCGTACCCATAGAGTACTTAACTGTGTGAGTTTTGATTCCTTGTATAAGGCCATTCTGGCCTCCGTTTTGCTTGCCGTTTGCGCCGGCGTGCCCTATTAATCGTTCTGGTCGATATCACATCAGTACTTCAAAGAGAATTACAAACTTTTTTTCCTTACTTATTTTTGTACCCATAGAGTACTTAACGGTGTGATTCTGGCCTCCGTTTTGCTTGCCGTTTGCGCCGGCGTGCCTTATTTATCGTTCTGGTCGATATCACATCAGTACTTCAAAGAGAATTACAAACTTTTTTTTTCGTAACTTTTTTTGTACCCATAGAGTACTTAAAGGTGTGAATTTTGATTCCTTGTACAAGGCCATTCTGGCCTCCGTTTTGCTTGCCGTTTGCGCCAGCGTGCCTTATTTATCATTCTGGTCGATATCACGTCAGTACTTCAAAGAGAATTACAAACGTTTTTTTCATACTTTTTTTTGTATCCACAGAGTACTTAACGGTGTGATTTTTGATACCATGTACAAGGCCATTCTGGCCTCCGTTTTGCTTGCTGTTTGCGCCGGCGTGCCTTATTTATCGTTCTGGTCGATATCACACCAGTACTTCAAAGAGAATTACAAACATTTTTTCGTACCCATAGAGTACTTAACTGTGTGATTTTTTATACCATGTACAAGGCCATTCTGGCCTCCGTTTTGCTTGCTGTTTCCGCCGGCGTGCCTTATTTATCGTTCTGGTCGATATCACATCAGTACTTCAAAGAGAATTACAAACTTTTTTTTCGTACTTATTTTTGTACCCACAGAGTACTTAACGGTGTGATTCTGGCCTCCGTTTTGCTTGCCGTTTGTGACGGCGTGCCTTATTTATCGTTCTGGTCGATATCACATCAGTACTTCAAAGAGAATTACAAATTTTTTTTTTCGTAACTTTTTTTGTACCCATAGAGTACTTAACGGTGTGAATTTTGATTCCTTGTACAAGGCCATTCTGGCCTCCGTTTTGCTTGCCGTTTGCGCCATCGTGCCTTATTTATCATTTTGGTCGATATCACGTCAGTACTTCAAAGAGAATTACAAACGTTTTTTTCATACTTTTTTTGTATCCACAGAGTACTTAACGGTGTGATTTTTGATACCTTGTACAAGGCCATTCTGGACTCCATTCTGCTTGTTGTTTGAGCTGGTATGCCTTATTTATCGTTCTGTTCGATATCACATCAGTACTTCAAAGAGAATTACAAACGTTTTTTTTCGTACTCTTTTTGGTACCCATAGAGTACTTAACGGTGTGATTTTTGATTCCTTGTACAAGTCCATTCTGGCCTCCGTTTTCCTTGCCGTTTGCGCCGGCGTGCCTTATTTATCGTTCTTGTCGATATCACATCAATACTTCAAAGAGAATTACAAACGTTTTTTTCGTACTCTTTTTTGTACCCATAGAGTACTTAACGGTGTGATTTTTGATTCCTTGTACAAGTCCATTCCGGCCTCCGTTTTGCTTGCCGTTTGCGCCGGCGTGCCTTATTTATCGTTCTGGTCTATATCACATCAGTACTTCAATAAGAAATACAAAATTTTTTTTCGAACTTTTTTTGTACCAATAGAGTACATAACGGTGTGATTTTTGATTCCTTGTACAAGGCCATTCTGGCCTCCGTTTGCGCCGGCGTGCCTTATTTATCTTTCTGGTCGATAAAACATCAGTACTTCAATGAGAATTACAAACATTTTTTTCGTACTTTGTTTTGTACCCATAGAGTACTGAACGGTGTGATTTTTGATTCCTTGTAAAAGGCCATTCTGACCTCCGTTTTGCTTGCCGTTTGCGCCGGCGTGCCTTATTTATCGTTCTGGTCGATATCAAATCAGTACTTCAAAGAAAATTACAAACAATTTTTTTCGTACTCTTTTCTGTACCCATAGAGTACTTAACGGTGTGATTTTTGATTCCTTGTACAAGGCCATTCTGGCCTCCGTTTTGCTTGCCGTTTGTGCCGGCGTACCTTATTTATCGTTCTGGTCGATAACACATCAATATTTCAAAGAGAATTACAAACGTTTTTTTTGTACTTTTTTCGTACCTATAGTGTACTTAACTGTGTGATTTTTAATTTCTTGTACAAGGCCATTCAGGCCTCTGTTTCAATTGCCGTTTGTGCCGACGTGCCTTATTTATCGTTCTGGTCGACATCACATCAGTACTTCAAAGAGAATTTCAAACGTTTTTTTCATACTTTTGTTTCGTACCCGTAGACTACTTAACTGTGTGATTTTTGATTCCTTGTACAAGGCCATTCTGGCCTCCGTTTTGCTTGCCGTTTGCGCCGGCGTGCCTTATTTATCGTTCTGGTCGATATCACATCAGTACTTCAAAGAAAATTACAAACATTTTTTTTCGTACTCTTTTCTGTACCCATAGAGTACTTAATGGTGAGATTTTTGATTCCTTGTAAAAGGCCATTCTGGCCTCCGTTTTGCTTATCTTTTGCGCCGGCGTTCCATATTTATCGTTCTGGTAGATATCACATCAGTACTTCAAAGAGAATTACAAACGTTTTTTTTTTGTAAATTTTTTCGTACCCATCGAGTTCTTAACTGTGTGATTTTTGATTCCTTGTACAAGGCCATTCTGGCCTCCGTTTTGCTTGCCGTTTGCGCCGGCGTGCCTTACTTCAAAGAGAATTACAAACGTTTTTTTTCACACTCTTTTCTGTACCCATAGAGTACTTAACGGTGTGATTTTTGATTCATTGTACAAGGCCATTCTGGCCTCCGTTTTGCTTGCCGTTTGCGCCGGCGTGCCTTACTTCAAAGAGAATTACAAACGTTTTTTTTCACACTCTTTTCTGTACCCATAGAGTACTTAACGGTGTGATTTTTGATTCATTGTACAAGGCCATTCTGGCCTCCGTTTTGCTTGCCGTTTGCGCCGGCGTGCCTTATTTATCGTTCTGGTCGATAACACATCAGTACTTCAATGAGAATTACAAACTTTTTTTTTCGTATTTTGTTTTGTACCCATAGAGTACTTAACGGTGTGATTTTTGATTCCTTGTAAAAGGCTATTCTGACCTCCGTTTTGCTTGCCGTTTGCGCCGGCGCACCTTATTTATCATTCTGATCGATTCCACAAGAGTACTTCAAAGAGAATTACAAACGTTTTTTTTGTACTTTTTTTTCGTACCCATAGAGTACTTAACTGTGTGATTTTTTATTCCTTGTACAAGGCCATTCTGGCCTCCGTTTTGCTTGCCGTTTGCGCCTACGTGCCTTATTTATCGTTCTGGTCGATAACACATCAGTAATTCAATGAGAATTACAAACGTGTTTTTTCGTACTTTGTTTTGTACCCATAGAGTACTTAATGGTGTGATTTTTGATTCCTTGTACAAGGCCATTCTGGCCTCCGTTTTTCTTGCCGTTTGTGCCGGCGTGCCTTATTTATCGTTCTGGTCGATATCACATCAGTACTTCAAAGAGAATTACAAATGTTTTTTTTGCACTCTTTTTTGTACCCATAGAGTAGTTAACGGTTTGATTTTTGATTCCTTGTACAAGGCCATTCTGGCCTCCGTTTTGCTAGCCGTTTGCACCGGCGTGCCTTATTTATCGTTATGGTCGATATCACATGAGTACTTCGAAGAGAATTACAAACGTTTTTTTTCGTACTTTTTTTCGTACCCATTGAGTACTTAACTGTGTGATTTTTGATTCCTTGTACAAGGCCATTCTGGCCTCCGTTTTGCTTGCCGTTTGCGCCGGCGTGCCCTTATTTATCGTTCTGGTCTATATCACATCAATACTTCAAAGAGAATTACAATTGTTTTTTTTTCTTACTTTTTCTGTACCCATAGAGTACTTAACGGTGTGATTTTTGATTCCTTGTACAAGGCCATTCTAGCCTCCGTTTTGCTTGCCGTTTGCGCCGGCGTGCCTTATTTATCGTTCAGGTCGATAACACATCAGTACTTCAATGAGAATTACAAACGTGTTTTTTCGTACTTTGTTTTGTACCCATAGAGTACTTAACGGTGTGATTTTTGATTCCTTGTACAAGGCCATTCTGGCCTCCGTTTTGCTTGCCGTTTGCGCCGGCGTGCCTTATTTATCGTTCTGGTCGATATCACATCAGTACTTCAAAAGAATTACAAACGTTTTTTTTCGTACTTTTTTTCGTACCCATAGAGTACTTAATTGTGTGATTTTTGATTCCTTGTACAAGGCCATTCTGGCCTCCGTTTTGCTTGCCGTTTGCGCCGGCGTGCCTTATTTATCGTTCTGGTCTATATCACATCAATACTTCAAAGAGAATTAAAAATGTTTTTTTTTCGTACTTTTTTCTGTACCCATAGAGTACATAACGGTGTGATTTTTGATTCCTTGTACAAGGCCATTCTGGCCTCCGTTTTGCTTGCCGTTTGCGCCTACGTGCCTTATTTATCGTTCTGGTCGATAACACATCAGTAATTCAATGAGAATTACAAACGTGTTTTTACGTACTTTATTTTGTACCTATAGAGAACTTAACGGTGTGATTTTTGATTCCTTGTACAAGGCCATTCTGGCCTCCGTTTTGCTTGCCGTTTGCGCCGGCGTGCCTTATTTATCGTTCTGGTCGATATCACATCAGTACTTCAAAGAGAATTACAAATGTTTTTTTCGCACTCTTTTTTGTACCCTTAGAGTAGTTAACGGTGTGATTTTTGATTCCTTGTACAAGGCCATTCTGGCCTCCGTTTTGCTTGCCGTTTGCACCGGCGTGCCTTATTTATCGTTCTCGTCGATAACACATCAGTACTTCAATGAGAATTACAAACGTTTTTTTTTCGTACTTTGTTTTGTACCAATTAACAGTGTGATTTTTGATTCATTGTACAAGGCCATTCTGACCTCCGTTTTGCTTGCCGTTTGCGCCGGCGTACCTTATTTATCGTTGTGGTCTATACCACATCAGTACTTCCTAGAGAATTACAAATGTTTTTTTTTCATAATTCTTTTCGTACCCATAGAGTTTTAACTGTGTGATTTTTTATTCATTGTACAGGGCCATTCTGGCCTCCGTTTTGCTAGCTGTTTGCGCCGGCGTGCCTTATTTATCGTTTTGGTCGATATCACATCAGTACTTCAAAGAGAATTACAAATTTTTTTGTACTCTTTTTGTACCCATAGAGTACTTAACGGTGTGATTTTTGATTCCTTGTACAAGGCCATTCTAGCCTCCGTTTTGCTAGCCGTTTGCGCCGGCATGCCTTATTTATCGTTCTGGTCGATATCACATCAGTACTTCAAAGAGAATTACAAATGTTTTTTTTTTCGTACTCTTTTTTGTACCCATAAAGTACTTAACGGTGTGATTTTTTATTCTTTGTACAAGGACATTCTGGCCTCCGTTTTGCTTGCCGTTTGCGCCGGCGTGCCTTATTTATCGTTCTGGTCGATATCACATCTGTACTTCAAAGTGAATTACAAACGTTTTTTTTCGTACTCTTTTTTGTACCCATAGAGTACTTAACGGTGTGATTTTTTATTCCTTCTACAAGGCCATTCTGGCCTTCGTTTTGCTTGCCGTTTGCGCCGGCGTGCCTTATTTATCGTTTTGGTCGATAACACATCAGTACTTCAATGAGAATTACAAACGTTTTTTTTCATACTTTGTTTTGTACCTATAGAGTACTTAACGGTGTGATTTTTGATTCCTTGTACACGGCCATTCTGGCCTCCGTTTTGCTTGCAGTTTGCGTCGGCGTACCTTATTTATCGTTCTGGTCGATACCACATCAGTACTACAAAGACAATTACAAATATTTTTTTTCATATTTTTTTTTCGTACCCATAGAGTACTACATAACTGTGTGATTTTTGATTCCTTGTACAAGGCCATTCTGGCCTCCGTTTTGCTTGCAGTTTGCGCCGGCGTGCCTTATTTATCGTTCTGGTCGATATCACATCAGTACTTCAAAGAGAATTACTAACGTTTTATTGATTCCTTGTACAAGGCCATTCTGGTCTCCGTTTTGCTCGCCGTTTGCGCCGACGTGCCTTATTTATCGTTCTGGTCGATATCACATCAGTACTTCAAAGAGAATTGCAAACGTTTTTTCATACTTTTTTCATAACCATAGAGTACTTAACTGTGTGATTTTTGATTGCATGTACAAGGCCATTCTGGCCTCCGTTTTGCTTGCCGTTTGCGCCAGCATGCCTTATTTATTATTCTGGTCGATATCACGTCAGTACTTCCAAGAGAATTACAAACGTTTTTTTCGTACACATAGAGTACTTAACTGTGTGAGTTTTGATTCCTTGTACAAGGCCATTCTGGCCTCCGTTTTGCTTGCCGTTTGTGCCGCGGCCTTATTTATCGCTCGTCGATATCACATTAGTACTTCAAAGAGAATTACAAACATTTTTTTTGTACTTTTTTTCGTACCCATAGAGTACTTAACTGTGTGAGTTTTGATTCCTTGTATAAGGCCATTCTGGCCTCCGTTTTGCTTGCCGTTTGCGCCGGCGTGCTTTATTAATCGTTCTGGTCGATATCACATCAGTACTTCAAAGAGAATTACAAACTTTTTTTCCTTACTTATTTTTGTACCCATAGAGTACTTAACGGTGTGATTCTGGCCTCCGTTTTGCTTGCCGTTTGCGCCGGCGTGCCTTATTTATCGTTCTGGTCGACATCACATCAGTACTTTAAAGAGAATTACAAACTTTTTTTTCGTAACTTTTTTTGTACCCATAGAGTACTTAAAGGTGTGAATTTTGATTCCTTGTACAAGGCCATTCTGGCCTCCGTTTTGCTTGCCGTTTGCGCCAGCGTGCCTTATTTATCATTCTGGTCGATATCACGTCAATACTTCAAAGAGAATTACAAACGTTTTTTTCATACTTTTTTTTGTATCCACAGAGTACTTAACGGTGTGATTTTTGATACCATGTACAAGGCCATTCTGGCCTCCGTTTTGCTTGCTGTTTGCGCCGGCGTGCCTTATTTATCGTTCTGGTGGATATCACACCAGTACTTCAAAGAGAATTACAAACATTTTTTCGTACCCATAGAGTACTTAACTGTGTGATTTTTTATACCATGTACAAGGCCATTCTGGCCTCCGTTTTGCTTGCTGCTCGCCGGCGTCTTATTTATCGCTCGTCGATATCACATCAATACTTCAAAGAGAATTACAAACTTTTTTCGTACTTATTTTTGTACCCACAGAGTACTTAACGTGTGATTCGCCTCCGTTTTGCTTGCCGTTTGTGACGGCGGCCTTATTTATCGCTGGTCGATATCACATCAATACTTCAAAGAGAATTACAAATTTTTTTTTCGTAACTTTTTTGTACCCATAGAGTACTTAAAGGTGTGAATTTTGATTCTTGTACAAGGCCATTCGCCTCCGCTTTTGCTTGCCGTTTGCGCCATCGTGCCTTATTTATCATTTTGGTCGATATCACGTCCAAGACTTCAAAGAGAATTACAAACGTTTTTTTCATACTTTTTTTCGTACCCATAGAGTACTTAACTGTGTGATTTTTTGATTTCTTGTACAAGGCCATTCTGGCCTCCGTTTTGCTTCCCGTTTGCGCCGGCGTGCCTTATTTATCGTTCTGCTCGATATCACATCAGTACTTCAAAGAGAATTACAAACGTTTTTTTTCGTACTTTTTTTCGTACCCATAGAGTACTTAACTGTGTGATTTTTGATTCCTTGTACAAGGCCATTCTGGCCTCCGTTTTGCTTGCCGTTTGCGCCGGCGTGCCTTATTTATCCTTCTGGTCGATATCACATCAAGATTTCAAAGAGAATTACAAACGTTTTTTTCGTACTCTTTTTTGTACCCATAGAGTACTTAACGGTGTGATTTTTGATTCCTTGTACAAGGCCATTCCGGCCTCCGTTTTGCTTGCCGTTTGCGCCGGCGTGCCTTATTTATCGTTCTGGTCGATATCACATCAGTACTTCAAAGAGAATTACAAAATTTTTTTTCGTACTTTTTTTGTACCCATAGAGTACTTAACGGTGTGATTTTTGATTCCTTGTACAAGGCCATTCTGGCCTCCGTTTGCGCCGGCGTGCCTTATTTATCTTTCTGGTCGATATCACATCAGTACTTCAAAGAGAATTACAAACATTTTTTTCGTACTTTGTTTTGTACCCATAGAGTACTGAACGGTGTGATTTTTGATTCCTTGTAAAAGGCCATTCTGACCTCCGTTTTGCTTGCCGTTTGCGCCGGCGTGCCTTATTTATCGTTCTGGTCGATATCAAATCAGTACTTCAAAGAAAATTACAAACAATTTTTTTCGTACTCTTTTCTGTACCCATAGAGTACTTAACGGTGTGATTTTTGATTCCTTGTACAAGGCCATTCTGGCCTCCGTTTTGCTTGCCGTTTGTGCCGGCGTACCTTATTTATCGTTCTGGTCGATAACACATCAGTATTTCAAAGAGAATTACAAACGTTTTTTTTGTACTTTTTTCGTACCTATAGTGTACTTAACCGTGTGATTTTTAATTTCTTGTACAAGGCCATTCAGGCCTCTGTTTCAATTGCCGTTTGTGCCGACGTGCCTTATTTATCGTTCTGGTCGACATCACATCAATACTTCAAAGAGAATTTCAAACGTTTTTTTCATACTTTTGTTTCGTACCCGTAGACTACTTAACTGTGTGATTTTTGATTCCTTGTACAAGGCCATTCTGGCCTCCGTTTTGCTTGCCGTTTGCGCCGGCGTGCCTTATTTATCGTTCTGGTCGATATCACATCAGTACTTCAAAGAGAATTACAAACATTTTTTTTCGTACTCTTTTTTGTACCCATAGAGTACTTAATGGTGAGATTTTTGATTCCTTGTACAAGGCCATTCTGGCCTCCGTTTTGCTTATCTTTTGCGCCGGCGTTCCTTATTTATCGTTCTGGTCGATATCACATCAGTACTTCAAAGAGAATTACAAACGTTTTTTTTTTGTAAATTTTTTCGTACCCATCGAGTTCTTAACTGTGTGATTTTTGATTCCTTGTACAAGGCCATTCTGGCCTCCGTTTTGCTTGCCGTTTGCGCCGGCGTGCCTTACTTCAAAGAGAATTACAAACGTTTTTTTTCACACTCTTTTCTGTACCCATAGAGTACTTAACGGTGTGATTTTTGATTCATTGTACAAGGCCATTCTGGCCTCCGTTTTGCTTGCCGTTTGCGCCGGCGTGCCTTACTTCAAAGAGAATTACAAACGTTTTTTTTCACACTCTTTTCTGTACCCATAGAGTACTTAACGGTGTGATTTTTGATTCATTGTACAAGGCCATTCTGGCCTCCGTTTTGCTTGCCGTTTGCGCCGGCGTGCCTTATTTATCGTTCTGGTCGATAACACATCAGTACTTCAATGAGAATTACAAACTTTTTTTTTCGTATTTTGTTTTGTACCCATAGAGTACTTAACGGTGTGATTTTTGATTCCTTGTAAAAGGCTATTCTGACCTCCGTTTTGCTTGCCGTTTGCGCCGGCGCACCTTATTTATCATTCTGATCGATTCCACAAGAGTACTTCAAAGAGAATTACAAACGTTTTTTTTGTACTTTTTTTTCGTACCCATAGAGTACTTAACTGTGTGATTTTTTATTCCTTGTACAAGGCCATTCTGGCCTCCGTTTTGCTTGCCGTTTGCGCCGGCGTGCCTTATTTATCGTTCTGGTCGATAACACATCAGTAATTCAAAGAGAATTACAAACGTTTTTTTTCGTACTTTTTTTTGTACCCATAGAGTACTTAATGGTGTGATTTTTGATTCCTTGTACAAGGCCATTCTGGCCTCCGTTTTTCTTGCCGTTTGCGCCGGCGTGCCTTATTTATCGTTCTGGTCGATATCACATCAGTACTTCAAAGAGAATTACAAACGTTTTTTTTGCACTCTTTTTTGTACCCATAGAGTACTTAACGGTGTGATTTTTGATTCCTTGTACAAGGCCATTCTGGCCTCCGTTTTGCTAGCCGTTTGCACCGGCGTGCCTTATTTATCGTTCTGGTCGATATCACATCAGTACTTCAAAGAGAATTACAAACGTTTTTTTTCGTACTTTTTTTCGTACCCATAGAGTACTTAACTGTGTGATTTTTGATTCCTTGTACAAGGCCATTCTGGCCTCCGTTTTGCTTGCCGTTTGCGCCGGCGTGCCCTTATTTATCGTTCTGGTCTATATCACATCAATACTTCAAAGAGAATTACAATTGTTTTTTTTTCTTACTTTTTCTGTACCCATAGAGTACTTAACGGTGTGATTTTTGATTCCTTGTACAAGGCCATTCTAGCCTCCGTTTTGCTTGCCGTTTGCGCCGGCGTGCCTTATTTATCGTTCAGGTCGATAACACATCAGTACTTCAATGAGAATTACAAACGTGTTTTTTCGTACTTTGTTTTGTACCCATAGAGTACTTAACGGTGTGATTTTTGATTCCTTGTACAAGGCCATTCTGGCCTCCGTTTTGCTTGCCGTTTGCGCCGGCGTGCCTTATTTATCGTTCTGGTCGATATCACATCAGTATTTCAAAGAGAATTACAAACGTTTTTTTTCGTACTTTTTTTCGTACCCATAGAGTACTTAACTGTGTGATTTTTGATTCCTTGTACAAGGCCATTCTGGCCTCCGTTTTGCTTGCCGTTTGCGCCGGCGTGCCTTATTTATCGTTCTGGTCTATATCACATCAATACTTCAAAGAGAATTAAAAATGTTTTTTTTTCGTACTTTTTTCCGTACCCATAGAGTACATAACGGTGTGATTTTTGATTCCTTGTACAAGGCCATTCTGGCCTCCGTTTTGCTTGCCGTTTGCGCCGGCGTGCCTTATTTATCGTTCTGGTCGATATCACATCAGTAATTCAAAGAGAATTACAAACGTTTTTTTACGTACTTTATTTCGTACCCATAGAGTACTTAACTGTGTGATTTTTGATTCCTTGTACAAGGCCATTCTGGCCTCCGTTTTGCTTGCCGTTTGCGCCGGCGTGCCTTATTTATCGTTCTGGTCGATATCACATCAGTACTTCAAAGAGAATTACAAATGTTTTTTTCGCACTCTTTTTTGTACCCTTAGAGTAGTTAACGGTGTGATTTTTGATTCCTTGTACAAGGCCATTCTGGCCTCCGTTTTGCTTGCCGTTTGCACCGGCGTGCCTTATTTATCGTTCTCGTCGATAACACATCAGTACTTCAAAGAGAATTACAAACGTTTTTTTTCGTACTTTGTTTTGTACCAATTAACAGTGTGATTTTTGATTCATTGTACAAGGCCATTCTGACCTCCGTTTTGCTTGCCGTTTGCGCCGGCGTACCTTATTTATCGTTGTGGTCTATACCACATCAGTACTTCCTAGAGAATTACAAATGTTTTTTTTTCATAATTCTTTTCGTACCCATAGAGTTTTAACTGTGTGATTTTTTATTCATTGTACAAGGCCATTCTGGCCTCCGTTTTGCTAGCCGTTTGCGCCGGCGTGCCTTATTTATCGTTTTGGTCGATATCACATCAGTACTTCAAAGAGAATTACAAATTTTTTTGTACTCTTTTTGTACCCATAGAGTACTTAACGGTGTGATTTTTGATTCCTTGTACAAGGCCATTCTAGCCTCCGTTTTGCTAGCCGTTTGCGCCGGCATGCCTTATTTATCGTTCTGGTCGATATCACATCAGTACTTCAAAGAGAATTACAAATGTTTTTTTTTCGTACTCTTTTTTGTACCCATAAAGTACTTAACGGTGTGATTTTTTATTCCTTGTACAAGGACATTCTGGCCTCCGTTTTGCTTGCCGTTTGCGCCGGCGTGCCTTATTTATCGTTCTGGTCGATATCACATCTGTACTTCAAAGTGAATTACAAACGTTTTTTTTCGTACTCTTTTTTGTACCCATAGAGTACTTAACGGTGTGATTTTTTATTCCTTCTACAAGGCCATTCTGGCCTTCGTTTTGCTTGCCGTTTGCGCCGGCGTGCCTTATTTATCGTTTTGGTCGATAACACATCAGTACTTCAATGAGAATTACAAACGTTTTTTTTCATACTTTGTTTTGTACCTATAGAGTACTTAACGGTGTGATTTTTGATTCCTTGTACACGGCCATTCTGGCCTCCGTTTTGCTTGCAGTTTGCGTCGGCGTACCTTATTTATCGTTCTGGTCGATACCACATCAGTACTACAAAGACAATTACAAATATTTTTTTTCATATTTTTTTTTCGTACCCATAGAGTACTACATAACTGTGTGATTTTTGATTCCTTGTACAAGGCCATTCTGGCCTCCGTTTTGCTTGCAGTTTGCGCCGGCGTGCCTTATTTATCGTTCTGGTCGATATCACATCAGTACTTCAAAGAGAATTACTAACGTTTTATTGATTCCTTGTACAAGGCCATTCTGGTCTCCGTTTTGCTCGCCGTTTGCGCCGACGTGCCTTATTTATCGTTCTGGTCGATATCACATCAGTACTTCAAAGAGAATTGCAAACGTTTTTTCATACTTTTTTCATAACCATAGAGTACTTAACTGTGTGATTTTTGATTGCATGTACAAGGCCATTCTGGCCTCCGTTTTGCTTGCCGTTTGCGCCGGCGTGCCTTATTTATCGTTCTGGTCGATATCACATCAGTACTTCAAAGAGAATTACAAACGTTTTTTTCGTACACATAGAGTACTTAACTGTGTGATTTTTGATTCCTTGTACAAGGCCATTCTGGCCTCCGTTTGTTTTCCGTTTGCGCCGGCGTCTTATTTATCGTTCTGGTCGATATCACATCAGTACTTTAAAGAGAATTACAAACTTTTTTTCATACTTATTTTTATACCCATAGAGTACTTAACGGTGTGATTCTCGCCTCCGTTTTGCATGTTAATTACAAAAAAATTCAGAATTTTTTCGTACCCATAGAGTACTTAACTGTGTGATTTTTGATTCTTGTACAAGGCCATTCTGGCCTCCGTTTTGCTTGCCGTTTGCGCCGGCGTGCCTTATTTATCGTTCTGGTCGATATCACATCAGTATTTCAAAGAGAATTACAAACGTTTTATTTCGTACTTTTTTTCGTACCCATAGACTACCTAACTGTGTGATATTTGATTCCTTGTACAAGGCCATTCTGGCCTCCGTTTTGCTTGCCGTTTGCGCCGGCGTGCCTTATTTATCGTTCTGGTCGATATCACATCAGTACTTCAAAGAGAATTACAAACATTTTTTTGTACTTTTTTTCGTACCCATAGAGTACTTAACTGTGTGATTTTTGATTCCTTGTACAAGGCCATTCTGGCCTCCGTTTTTCTTTCCGTTTGCACCGGCGTGCCTTATTTATCGTTCTGGTCGATATCACATCAGTACTTCAAAGAGAATTACAAAGTTTTTTTTTTCATACTTTTTTTGTACCCATAGAGTACTTAACTGTGTGAATTTTGATTCCTTGTACAAGGCCATTCTGGCCTCCGTTTTGCTTGCCGTTTGCGCCAGCGTGCCTTATTTATCGTTCTGGTCGATATCACATCATTACTTCAAAGAGAATTACAAACGTTTTTTTCATACTTTTTTTGTATCCACAGAGTACTTAACGGTGTGATTTTTGATACCATGTACAAGGCCATTCGCCTCCGTTTTGCTTTGTCGTTGCGCCGGCGTGCCTTATTTATCGTTCGTCGATATCACACCAAGATTTCAAAGAGAATTACAAACATTTTTTCGCACTCCATAGAGTACTTAACTGCAGGATTTTTGGTACTATGTACAAGGCCATTCGCCTCCGCTTTGCTTGTTGTTTGCGCCGCGTGCCTTATTTATCGCTCGTCGATATCACATCAAGATTTCAAAGAGAATTACAAACTTTTTTTTCGTACTTATTTTTGTACCCATAGAGTACTTAACGGTGTGATTCTGGCCTCCGTTTTGCTTGCCGTTTGTGCCGGCGTGCCTTATTTATCGTTCTGGTCGATATCACATCAGTACTTCAAAGAGAATTAGAAACTTTTTTTTTCGTAACTTTTTTTGTACCCATAGAGTACTTAAAGGTGTGAATTTTGATTCCTTGTACAAGGCCATTCTGGCCTCCGTTTTGCTTGCCGTTTGCGCTAGCGTGCCTTATTTATCATTCTGGTCGATATCACGTCAGTACTTCAAAGAGAATTAAAAATGTTTTTTTCATACTTTTTTTGTATCCACAGAGTACTTAACGGTGTGATTTTTGATACCTTGTACAAGGCCATTCTGGACTCCATTTTGCTTGTTGTTTGAGCCGGCATGCCTTATTTATCGTTCTATTCGATATCACATCAGTACTTCAAAGAGAATTACAAACGTTTTTTTTCGTACTCTTTTTGGTACCCATAGAGTACTTTACGGTGTGATTTTTGATTCATTGTACAAGTCCATTCTGGCCTCCGTTTTCCTTGCCGTTTGCGCCGGCGTGCCTTATTTATCGTTCTGGTCGATATCACATCAGTACTTCAAAGAGAATTACAAACGTTTTTTTCGTACTCTTTTTTGTACCCATAGAGTACTAAACGGTGTGATTTTTGATTCCTTGTACAAGTCCATTCCGGCCTCCGTTTTGCTTGCCGTTTGCGCCGGCGTGCCTTATTTATCTTTCTGGTCGATAACACATCAGTACTTCAATAAGAAATACAAAATTTTTTTTCGAACTTTTTTTTGTACCAATAGAGTACATAACGGTGTGATTTTTGATTCCTTGTACAAGGCCATTCTGGCCTCCTTTTTGCTTTCCGTTTGAGCCGGCGTGCCTTATTTATCGTTCTGGTCGATAAAACATCAGTACTTCAATGAGAATTACAAACGTTTTTTTTCGTACTTTGTTTTGTACCCATAGAGTACTGTACGACGTGATTTTTTATTCCTTGTAAAAGGCCATTTTGACCTCCGTTTTGCTTGCCCTTTGCGCCGGCGTACCTTATTTATCGTTCTCGTCGATACCACATCAATACTTCAAAGAGAATTACAAATGTTTTTTTTCATACCACATAGAGTACTTAACTGTGTGATTTTTGATTCCTTGTACAAGGCCATTCTGGCCTCCGTTTTGCTTGCCGTTTGCGCCGGCGTCCCTTATTTATCGTTCTGGTCGATATCACATCAATACTTCAAAGAAAATTACAAAAAAAAAAATTTCAGACTCTTTTCTGTACCCATAGTGTACTTAACGGTGTGATTTTTGATTCCTTGTACAAGGCCATTCTGGCCTCCGTTTTGCATGCCGTTTGTGCCGGCGTACCTTATTTATCGTTTTGGTCGATATCACATCAATATTTCAAAGGGAATTACAAACGGTTATTTTCGTACTTTTTTCGTACCCATAGTGTACTTAACTGTGTGATTTTTAATTCCTTGTACAAGGCCATTCAGGCCTCTTTTTCAATTGCCATTTGCGCCGACGTGCCTTATATATCGTTCTGGTCGACATCACATCAGTACTTCAAAGAGAATTTCAAACGTTTTTTTCGTACTTTTGTTTCGTACCCATAGACTACTTAACTGTGTGATTTTTGATTCCTTGTAAAAGTCCATTCTGGCCTCCGTTTTGCTTATCGTTTGCGCCGGCGTGCAATATTTATCGTTCTGGTCGATATCACATCAGTACTTCAAAGAGAATTACAAACGTTTTTTTCGTAAATTTTTTCGTACCCATCGAGTACTTAACTGTGTGATTTTTGATTCCTTGTACAAGGCCATTCTGGAAACCGTTTTCCATGCCGTGTGCGCCGGCATGCCTTATTTATCGTTCTGACCGATATCACGTCAATACTTAAAAGAGAATTACAAACATTTTTTTTGGACTTTTTTTCGTACCTGTAGTGTACTTAACTGTGTGATTTTTGATTCCTTGTACAAGGCCATTCTGGCCTCCGCTTTGCTTGCCGTTTGCACCGGCGTGCCTTACTTCAAAGAGAATTACAAACGTTTTTTTTCATACTCTTTTCTGTACCCATAGAGTACTTAACGGTGTGATTTTTGATTCATTGTACAAGGCCATTCTGGCCTCCGTTTTGCTTGCCGTTTGCGCCGGCGTGCCTTATTTATCGTCTGGTCGATAACACATCAGGACTTCAATGAGAATTACAAACTTTTTTTTTCGTATTTTGTTTTGTACCCATAGAGTACTTAACGGTGTGATTTTTGATTCCTTGTAAAAGGCTATTCGACCTCCGTTTTGCTTGCCGTTTGCACCGGCGCACCTTATTTATCATTCCGATCGTTTCCACAAGAGTACTTCAAAGAGAATTACAAACGTGTTTTTTCGTACTTTGTTTTGTACCCATAGAGTACTTAACGGTGTGATTTTTGATTCCTTGTACAAGGCCATTATGGCCTCCGTTTTTCTTGCAGTTTGCGCCGGCGTGCCTTATTTATCATTCTGGTCGATATCACATCAGTACTTCAAAGAGAATTACAAATGTTTTTTTCGCAAATTTTTTTGTACCCTTAGAGTAGTTAACGGTTTGATTTTTGATTCCTTGTACAAGGCCATTCTGGCCTCCGTTTTGCTTGCCGTTTGCACCGGCGTGCCTTATTTATCGTTCTGGTCGATATCACATCAGTACTTCGAAGAGAATTACAAACGTTTTTTTCGTACTTTTTTTCATACCCACAGAGTACTTAACTGTGTGATTTTTGATTCATTGTACAAGGCCATTCTGGCCTCCGTTTTGCTTGCCGTTTGCGCCGGCGTGCCTTATTTATCGTTCTGGTCTATATCACATCAATACTTCAAAGAGAATTACAAATGTTTTTTTTCTTACTTTTTCCGTACCCATAGAGTACTTAACGGTGTGATATTTGATTCCTTGTACAAGGCCATTCTAGCCTCCGTTTTGCTTGCCGTTTGCGCCGGCGTGCCTTATTTATCGTTCTGGTCGATAACACATCAGTACTTCAATGAGAATTACAAACGTGTTTTTTCAGACTTTGTTTTGTACCCATAGAGTACTTAACGGTGTGATTTTTGATTCTTGTATAAGGCCATTCGCCTCCGCTTTTGCTTGTCGGGCGTGCCTTTATTTATCGCTCCGGTCGACATCACATCAAGATTTAAAAGAGAATTACACGCTTTTTTTTGACTTTTTTCGACCAGAGTGTACTTAATCTGTGATTTTTGATTCTTGTACAAGGCCATTCTCACGCTTTTGCTTGCCTGCTTATGCCGTGTGATTTCAAAGAGAATTACAAACGCTTTTTTCATACTCTTTTCAGACCCATAGAGTACTTTAACGGTGTGATTTTTGATTCATTGTACAAGGCCATTATGGCCTCCGCTTTGCTTGCCGCTTATACGCGCCTTTATTTATCGTTCTGGTCAATAACACATCAATACTTCAATGAGAATTACAAACTTTTTTTTTCGTATTTTGTTTTGTACCCATAGAGTACTTAACGCTGTGATTTTTGATTCCTTGTAAAAGGCTATTCTGACCTCCGTTTTGCTTGGCGTTTGCGCCGGCGCACCTTATTTATCATTCTGATCGATTCCACAAGAGTACTTCAAAGAGAATTACAAACGTGTTTTTTCGTACTTTGTTTTGTACCCATAGAGTACTTAACGGTGTGATTTTTGATTCCTTGTACAAGGCCATTCTGGCCTCCGTTTTTCTTGCCGTTTGCGCCGGCGTGCCTTATTTATCGTTCTGGTCGATATCACATCAGTACTTCAAAGAGAATTACACATGCTTTTTTCGCACTCTTTTTTGTACCCTTAGAGTAGTTAACGGTTTGATTTTTGATTCCTTGTACAAGGCCATTCTGGCCTCCGTTTTGCTTGCCGTTTGCGCCGGCGTGCCTTATTTATCGTTCTGGTCGATACCACATCAGTACTTCAAAGAGAATTACAAACGTTTTTTTTCTTACTTTTTTCGTACCCATAGAGTACTTAACTGTGTGATTTTTGATTCCTTGTACAAGGCCATTCTGGCCTCCGTTTTGCTTGCCGTTTGCGCCGGCGTGCCTTATTTATCGTTCTGGTCTATATCACATCAATACTTCAAAGAGAATTACAAATGTTTTTTTTTTGCTTACTTTTTCTATACCCATAGTGTACTTAACGGTGTGATATTTGATTCCTTGTACAAGGCCATTCTGGCCTCCGTTTTGCTTGCCGTTTGCGACGGCGTGCCTTATTTATCGTTCTGGTCGATAACACATCAGTACTTCAATGAGAATTACAAACGTGTTTTTTCGTACTTTGTTTTGTACCCATAGAGTACTTAACGGTGCGATTTTTGATTCCTTGTACAAGGCCATTCTGGCCTCCGTTTTGCTTGCCGTTTGCGCCGGCGTGCCTTATTTATCGTTCTGGTCGAAATCACATCAGTACTTCAAAGAGAATTACAAATGTTTTTTCATACTTTTTTTTCGTACCCATAGAGTACTTAACTGTGTGATTTTTGATTCCTTGTACAAGGCCATTCTGGCCTCCGTTTTGCTTGCCGTTTGCGCCGGCGTGCCTTATTTATCGTACTGGTCGATATCACATCAATACTTCAAAGAGAATTACAAACGTTTTTTTTTTCGTACTTTTTTTTGTACCCATAGAGTACTTAACGGTGTCATTTTTGATTCCTTGTACAAGGCCATTATGGCCTCCGTTTTGCTTGCCGTTTGCGCCGGCGTGCCTTATTTATCGTTCTGGTCGATATCACATCAGTACTTCAAAGAGAATTACAAACGTTTTTTTTCGTACTTTTTTTCGTACCCATAGAGTACTTAACTGTGTGATTTTTGATTCCTTGTACAAGGCCATTCTGGCCTCCGTTTTGCTTGCCGTTTGCGCCGGCGTGCCTTATTTATCGTTCTGGTCGATATCACATCAGTACTTCAAAGAGAATTACAAATGTTTTTTTCGCACTCTTTTTTGTACCCATAGAGTACTTAACGGTGTGATTTTTGATTCCTTGTACAAGGCCATTCTGGCCTCCGTTTTGCTTGCCGTTTGCACCGGCGTGCCTTATTTATCGTTCTCGTCGATATCACATCAGTACTTCAAAGAGAATTACAAACGTTTTTTTTCGTACTTTGTTTTGTACCAATTAACGGTGTGATTTTTGATTCATTGTACAAGGCCATTCTGACCTCCGTTTTGCTTGCCGTTTGCGCCGGCGTACCTTATTTATCGTTCTGGTCGATACCACATCAGTACTTCAAAGAGAATTACAAACGTTTTTTTTCATAATTTTTTTCGTACCCATAGAGTATTTAACTGTGTGATTTTTGATTCATTGTACAAGGCCATTCTGGCCTCCGTTTTGCTTGCCGTTTGCGCCGGCGTGCCTTATTTATCGTTCTGGTCGATATCACATCAGTACTTCAAAGAGAATTACAAATTTTTTTTGTACTCTTTTTGTACCCATAGAGTACTTAAATGTGTGATTTTTGATTCCTTGTACAAGGCCATTCTGGCCTCCGTTTTGCTTGCCGTTTGTGCCGGCGTGCCTTATTTATCGTTCTGGTCGATATCACATCAGTACTTCAAAGAGAATTACAAACGTTTTTTTTCGTACTTTTTTTTGTACCCATAGAGTACTTAACGGTGTGATTTTGATTCCTTGTACAAGGCCATTCTGGCCTCCGTTTTGCTTGCCGTTTGCGCCGGCGTGCCTTATTTATCGTTCTCGTCGATAACACATCAATACTTCAAAGAGAATTACAAACGTTTTTTTTCGTACTCTTTTTTGTACCCATAGAGTACTTAACGGTGTGATTTTTGATTCCTTGTACAAGGCCATTCTGGCCTCCGTTTTGCTTGCCGTTTGCGCCGGCGTGCCTTATTTATCGTTCTGGTCGATATCACATCAGTACTTCAAAGAGAATTACAAACGTTTTTTTCATACTTTTTTTCTACCCATAGAGTACTTAACTGTGTGATTTTTGATTCCTTGTACAAGGCCATTCTGGCCTCCGTTTTGCTTGCCGTTTGCGCCGGCATGCCTTATTTATCGTTCTGGTCGATATCACATCAGTACTTCAAAGAGAATTACAAAACTTTTTTTTCATACTTTTTTTCGTACCCATAGAGTACTTAACTGTGTGATTTTTGATTCCTTGTACAAGGCCATTCTGGCCTCCGTTTTGCTTGCCGTTTGCACCGGCGTGCCTTATTTACCGTTCTGGTCGATATCACATCAGTACTTCAAAGAGATACAAACGTTTTTTTTCGTACTCTTTTTCATACCCACAGAGTACTTAACTGTGTGATTTTGATTCATTGTACAAGGCCATTCTGGCCTCCGTTTTGCTTGCCGTTTGCGCCGGCATGCCTTATTTATCGTTCTGGTCTATATCACATCAATACTTCAAAGAGAATTACAAACATTTTTTTTCTTACTTTTTCCTTACCCATAGAGTACTTAACGGTGTGATATTTGATTCCTTGTACAAGGCCATTCTAACCTCCGTTTTACTTGCCGTTTGCGCCGGCGTACCTTATTTATCGTTCTGGTCGATAACACATCAGTACTTCAAATAGAATTACAAACGTTTTTTTTCATACTTTTTTTTGTACCCATAGAGTACCTAACTGTGATTTTTTATTCCTTGTACAAGGCCATTCTGGCCTCCGTTTTGCTTGTCGCGGCCTTATTTATCGCTCGGTCGATATCACATCAATACTTAAAAAGAATTACAAAAGCTTTTTTGACTTTTTTCGCACCAAAGAATTTAATCGTGATTTTTGATTCTTGTACAAGGCCATTCGCCTCCGCTTTTTTTTGCCGCTTATACCACGCGGCTCGTGACTTCAAAGAGAATTACAAACGTTTTTTTCATACTTTTCTCGCACCACAGAGTACTTAACGTGTGATTTTTGATTCATTGTACAAGGCCATTATGCCTCCGCTTTTGCTTCGCTTGCCGCGTTTTATTTATCGTTTCGTCAATAACACATCAGTACTTCAATGAGAATTACAAACTTTTTCTTTCGTACTTTGTTTCGTACCCATAGAGTACTTAACTCTGTGATTTTTGATTCCATGTAAAAGGCCATTATGACCTCCGTTTTGCTTGCCGTTTGCGCCGGCGCACCTTATTTATCATTCTGATCGATACCACAACAGTACTTCAAAGAGAATTACAAACGTTTTTATCCGTACTTTTTTTATTACCCATAGAGTACATAACTGTGTCATTTTTTATTCCTTGTACAAGGCCATTATGGACTCCTTTTATCTTTCCGTTTGCGCCGGCGTGCATTATTTATCGTTCTGGTCGATAAAACATCAGTACTTCAATGAGAATTACAAACGTTTTTTTCGTACTTTGTTTTGTACCCATAGAGTACTTAACGGTGTGATTTTTGATTCCTTGTAAAAGGCCATTTTGACCTCCGTTTTGCTTGCCGTTTGCGCCGGCGTGCCTTATTTATCGTTCTGGTCGATATCACATCAATACTTCAAAGAGAATTACAAACGTTTTTTTTCATACCCATAGAGTACTTAACTGTGTGATTTTTGATTCCTTGTACAAGGCCATTCTGGCCTCCGTTTTGCTTGCCGTTTGCGCCGGCGTGCATTATTTATCGTTCTGGTCGATACCACATCAGTACTTCAAAGAGAATTACAAACATTTTTTTTCATACTCTTTTATGTACCCATAGAGTACTTAACGGTGTGATTTTTGATTCCTTGTACAAGGCCATTCTGGCCTCCGTTTTGCTTTCCGTTTGTGCCGGCGTACCTTATTTATCGTTCTGGTCGATAACACATCAGTATTTCAAAGAGAATTACAAACGTTTTTTTTCGTACTTTTTTCATACCCATAGTGTACTTAACTGTGTGATATTTGATTCCTCGTACAAGGCCATTCAGGCCTCTGTTTCAATTGCCGTTTGCGCCGACGTGCCTTATATATCGTTCTGGTCGAAATCACATCAGTACTTCAAAGAGAATTTCAAACGTTTTTTCACACTTTTGTTTCGAACCCATAGACTAATTAACTGTGTGATTTTTGATTCTTGTAAAAGGCCATTCTGGCCTCCGTTTTGCTTGCCGTTTGCGCCGGCGTGCCATATTTATCGTTCTGGTCGATATCACATCAGTACTTCAAAGAGAATTACAAACGTTTTTTTAGTACTTTTTTTCGTACCCATAGAGTACTTAACTGTGTGATTTTTGATTCCTTGTACAAGGCCATTCTGGCCTCCGTTTTCCTTGCCGTTTGCGCCGGCGTGCCTTATTTATCGTTCTGGTCGATATCACATCAGTACTTCAAAGAGAATTACAAACGTTTTTTTTGACTTTTTTTCGTACCCATAGAGTACTTAACTGTGTGATTTTTGATTCCTTGTACAAGGCCATTCTGGCCTCCGTTTTGCTTGCCGTTTGCACCGGCGTGCCTTATTTATCGTTCTGGTCGATAACACATCAGTACTTCAAAGAGAATTACAAACTTTTTTTTTCGTAGTACCCATAGAGTACTTAACGGTGTGATTTTTGATTCCTTGTAAAAGGCCATTCTGACCTCCGTTTTGCTTGCCGTTTGCGCCGGCGCACCTTATTTATCATTCTGATCGATACCACAACAGTACTTCAAAGAGAATTACAAACGTTTTTTTTCATACTTTTTTTCGTACCCATAGAGTACTTAACTGTGTAATTTTTGATTCCTTGTACAAAGCCATTCTGGCCTCCGTTTTGCTTGCCGTTTGAGCCGACGTGCCTTATTTATCGTTCTGGTCGATATCACAACAGTACTTCAAAGAGAATTACAAACGTTTTTTTTCGTAACTTTTTTTGTACCCATAGAGTACATAACGGTGTGATTTTTGATTCCTTGTACAAGGCCATTCTGCCTCCGTTTTGCTTGCCGTTTGCGCCGGCGTGCCTTATTTATCGTTCTGGTCGATATCACATCAGTACTTCAAAGAGAATTACAAACGTTTTTTCGTAACTTTTTTTGTACCCATAGTACTTAACGGTGTGATTTTTGATTCCTTGTACAAGGCCATTCTGGCCTCCGTTTTGCTTTCCGTTTGCGCCGGCGTGCCTTATTTATCGTTCTGGTCGATATCACATCAGTACTTCAAAGAGAATTACAAACGTTTTTTTCGTAACTTTTTTGTACCCATAGAGTACTTAACTGTGTGAATTTTGATTCCTTGTACAAGGTCATTCTGGCCTCCATTTTGCTTGCCGTTTGCGCCGGCGTGCCTTATTTATCGTTCTGGTCGATATCACATCAGTACTTCAAAGAGAATTACAAACATTTTTTCGTACTTTTTTTAGTACCCATAGAGTACTTAACTGTGTGATTTTTGATTCATTGTAAAAGGCCATTCTGGCCTCCGTTTTGCTTGCCGTTTGCGCCGGCGTGCCTTATTTATCGTTCTGGTCGATATCACATCAGTACTTCAAAGAGAATTACAAACGTTTTTTTCATACTTTTTTTCGTACCCATAGAGTACTTAACTGTGTGATTTTGATTCCTTGTACAAGGCCATTCTGGCCTCCGTTTTGCTTGCCGTTTGCGCCGGCGTGCCTTATTTATCGTTCTGGTCGATATCACATCAGTACTTCAAAGAGAATTACAAACATTTTTTTCATACTTTTTTTCGTACCCATAGAGTACTTAACTGTGTGATTTTTGATTCCTTGTACAAGGCCATTCTGGCCTCCGTTTTGCTTGCCGTTTGCGCCGGCGTGCCTTATTTATCGTTCTGGTCGATATCACATCAGTACTTCAAAGAGAATTACAAACTTTTTTTTCATACTTTTTTTCGTACCCATAGAGTACTTAACTGTGTGATTTTTGATTCCTTGTACAAGGCCATTCTGGCCTCCGTTTTGCTTACCGTTTGCGCCGGCGTGCCTTATTTATCGTTCTGGTCGATATCACATCAGTACTTCAAAGAGAATTACAAACATTTTTTTTTCGTACCCATAGAGTACTTAACTGTGTGATTTTTGATTCCTTGTACAAGGCCATTCTGGCCTCCGTTTTGCTTGCCGTTTGCGCCGGCGTGCCTTATTTATCGTTCTGGTCGATATCACATCAGTACTTCAAAGAGAATTACAAACGTTTTTTTTGTACTTTTTTCGTACCCATAGAGTACTTAACTGTGTGATTTTTGATTCCTTGTACAAGGCCATTCTGGCCTCCGTTTTGCTTGCCGTTTGTGCCGGCGTGCCTTATTTATCGTTCTGGTCGATATCACATCAGTACTTCAAAGAGAATTACAAACGTTTTTTTCGTACCCATAGAGTACTTAACTGTGTGATTTTTGATTCCTTGTACAAGGCCATTCTAGCCTCCGTTTTGCTTGCCGTTTGCGCCGGCGTGCCTTATTTATCGTTCTGGTCGATATCACATCAGTACTTCAAAGAGAATTACAAACGTTTTTTTTCGTACTTTTTTTTGTACCCATAGAGTACTTAACTGTGTGATTTTTGATTCCTTGTACAAGGCCATTCTGGCCTCCGTTTTGCTTGCCGTTTGCGCCGGCGTGCCTTATTTATCGTTCTGGTCGATATCACATCAGTACTTCAAAGAGAATTACAAACGTTTTTTTTCGTACTTTTTTTCGTACCCATAGAGTACTTAACTGTGTGATTTTTGATTCCTTGTACAAGGCCATTCTGGCCTCCGTTTTGCTTGCCGTTTGCGCCGGCGTGCCTTATTTATCGTTCTGGTCGATAACACATCAGTACTTCAATGAGAATTACAAACGTTTTTTTTCGTACTTTGTTTCGTACCCATAGAGTACTTAACTGTGTGATTTTTGATTCCTTGTACAAGGCCATTATGACCTCCGTTTTGCTTGCCGTTGCGCCGGCGTACCTTATTTATCGTTCTGGTCGATACCACATCAGTACTTCAAAGAGAATTACAAACGTTTTTTTTCGTACTTTTTTTCGTACCCATAGAGTACTTAACTGTGTGATTTTTGATTACTTGTACAAGGCCATTCTGGTCTCCGTTTTGCTTGCCGTTTGTGCCGGCGTGCATTATTTATCGTTCTGGTCGATATCACATCATTACAAACGTTTTTTTTGTACTTTTTTTCGTTCCCATAGAGTACTTAACTGTGTGATTTTTGATTCCTTGTAAAAGGCCATTCTGGCCTCCGTTTTGCTTGCCATTTGCACCGGCGTGCATTATTTATCGTTCTGGTCGATATCACATCAGTACTTCAAAGAGAATTACAAACGTTTTTTTCGTACTTTTTTTCGTACCCATAGAGTACTTAACTGTGTGATTTTTGATTCCTTGTACAAGGCCATTCTGGCCTCCGTTTTGCTTGCCGTTTGCGCCGGCGTGCCTTATTTATCGTTCTGGTCGATATCACATCAGTACTTCAAAGAGAATTACAAACGTTTTTTTCGTACCGATAGAGTACTTAACTGTGTGATTTTTGATACCTTGTACAAGGCCATTCTGACCTCCGTTTTGCTTGCCATTTGCGCCAGCGTGCCTTATTTATCGTTCTGGTCGATATCACATCAGTACTTCAAAGAGAATTACAAACGTTTTTCCTCGTACCCATAGATTACTTAACTGTGTGATTTTTGATTCCTTGTAAAAGGCCATTCTGGCCAACGTTTTGATTGCCGTATGCGCCAGCGTGCCTTATTTATCGTTCTGGTCGATATCACATCAGTATTTCAAAGAGAATTACAAACCTTTTTTTTCGTACCCATAGAGTACTTAACTGTGTGATTTTTGATTCCTTGTACAAGGCCATTCTAGCCTCCGTTTTGCTTGCCGTTTGCGCCGCGTGCCTTATTTATCGTTCTGGTCGATATCACATCAGTACTTCAAAGAGAATTACAAACGTTTTTTTCATACCCATAGAGTACTTAATTGTGTGATTTTTGATTACTTGTACAAGGCCATTCTGGCCTCCGTTTTGCTTGCCGTTTGCGCCGGCGTGCCTTATTTATCGTTCTGGTCGATATCACATCAGTACTTCAAAGAGAATTACAAACGTTTTTTTTCGTACTCTTTTCGTACCCATAGAGTACTTAACTGTGTGATTTTTGATTCCTTGTACAAGGCCATTCTGGCCACCGTTTTGCTTGCCGTTTGCGCCGGCGTGCCTTATTTATCGTTCTGGTCGATAACACATCAGTATTTCAATGAGAATTACAAACGTTTTTTTTCATACTTTGTTTTGTACCCAAAGAGTACTTAACTGTGTGATTTTTGATTCCTTGTACAAGGCCATTCTGACCTCCGTTTTGCTTGCCGTTTGCGCCGGCGTACCTTATTTATCGTTCTGGTCGATACCACATCAGTACTTCAAAGAGAATTACAAACGATTTTTTTCGTACTTTTTTTCGTACCCATAGAGTACTTAACTGTGTGATTTTTGATTCCTTGTACAAAGCCATTCTGGCCTCCGTTTTGCTTGCCGTTTGCGCCGGCGTGCCTTATTTATCGTTCTGGTCGATATCACATCAGTACTTCAAAGAGAATTACAAACATTTTTTTTCGTACTTTTTTTCGTACCCATAGAGTACTTAACTGTGTGATTTTTGATTCCTTGTACAAGGCCATTCTGGCCTCCGTTTTGCTTGCCGTTTGCGCCGGCGTGCCTTATTTATCGTTCTGGTCGATATCACATCAGTACTTCAAAGAGAATTACAAACATTTTTTTCGTACCCATAGAGTACTTAACTGTGTGATTTTTGATTCCTTGTACAAGGCCAATATGGCCTCCGTTTTGCTTGCCGTTTGCGCCGGCGTGCCTTACTTATCGTTCTGGTCGATATCACATCAGTACTTCAAAGAGAATTACAAACGTTTTTTTTCGTACTCTTTTTTGTACCCATAGAGTACTTAACGGTGTGATTTTGATTCCTTGTACAAGGCCATTCTGGCCTCCGTTTTGCTTGCGTTTGCGCCGGCGTGCCTTATTTATCGTTCTGGTCGATAACACATCAGTACTTCAATGAGAATTACAAACGTTTTTTTTCGTACTTTGTTTTGTACCCATAGAGTACTTAACGGTGTGATTTTTGATTCCTTGTACAAGGCCATTTTGACCTCCGTTTTGCTTGCCGTTTGCGCCGGCGTACCTTATTTATCGTTCTGGTCGATACCATATCAGTACTTCAAAGAGAATTACAAACGTTTTTTTCGACTTTTTTCGTACCCATAGAGTACTTAACTGTGTGATTTTTGATTCCTTGTACAAGGCCATTCTGGCCTCCGTTTTGCTTGCCGTTTGCGCGGCGTGCCTTATTTATCGTTCTGGTCGACATCACATCAGTACTTCAAAGAGAATTACAAACGTTTTTTTCATACTTTTTTTCGTACCCATAGAGTACTTAACTGTGTGATTTTTGATTCCTTGTACAAGGCCATTCTGGCCTCCGTTTTGCTTCCCGTTTGCGCCGGCGTTCCTTATTTATCGTTCTGGTCGATATCACATCAGTACTTCAAAGAGAATTACAAACGTTTTTTTTCGTACTCTTTTTCGTACCCATAGAGTACTTAATGGTGTGATTTTTGATTCCTTGTACAAGGCCATTCTGACCTCCGTTTTGCTTGCCGTTTGCGCCGGCGTACCTTATTTATCGTTCTAGTCGATACCACATCAATACTTCAAAGAGAATTACAAACGTTTTTTTTCATACTTTTTTCGTACCCATAGAGTACCTAACTGTGTGATTTTTGATTCCTTGTACAAGGCCATTCTGGCCTCCGTTTTGCTTGCCGTTTGCGCCGGCGTGCCTTATTTATCGTTCTGGTCGATATCACATCAGTACTTCAAAGAGAATTACAAACGTTTTTTTTCATACTTTTTTTCGTACCCATAGAGTACTTAACTGTGTGATTTTTGATTCCTTGTACAAGGCCATTCTGGCCTCCGTTTTGCTTGCCGTTTGCGCCGGCGTGCCTTATTTATCGTTCTGGTCGATATCACATCAGTACTTCAAAGAGAATTACAAACATTTTTTTCGTACTTTTTTTCGTACCCATAGAGTACTTAACTGTGTGATTTTTGATTCCTTGTACAAGGCCATTATGGCCTCCGTTTTCCTTAACGTTTGCGCCGGCGTGCCTTATATATCGTTCTGGACGATAACACATCAGTACTTCAAAGATAATTACAAACGTTTTTTTCGTACCCATAAAGTACTTAACTGTGTGATTTTTGATTCCTTGTACAAGGCCTTTCTGGCCTCCGTTTTGCTTGCCGTTTGCGCCGGCGTGCCTTATTTATCGTTCTGGTCGATATCACATCAGTACTTCAAAGAGAATTACAAAC
>CM044897.1:54671481-54701424 GCA_024500145.1 Gentiana dahurica var. dahurica
AGTGTATATTTGTTGCGAATGATCCAACATGTTGATGCTAGTTTCCTCTGTTTGACGATAAAAGATGACACAACTTTCCTCTACCCGGCATTTGTGTGTTGACAAACTAGACTAAGATATAATATACTTAGAGATGCACTTTTTGAGGCGTCAACTTATCTGTTTCGCTTTTCCTTTTTTGGTTCTTGGTAAAGGCGGCTGGGAAATATCGACAGGAGGGCAAGACATACGTGGTTCAAGATGCTGACATAATATTATTCAAGTTCAATGTTTCTGGGGGAGGGAAGAAGTAGTAATTTGCCCCGAGGATGCCAAATAAAAAGCCTGTTTGGCAGATTGTAAGAGGCATGGCAATTGGCATGTGTGTTTACATCATTATTATTGCACGCAGTTGCAATGAGAAAATCTGCACCTGAGTTTTTTGTTTGTTTGTTTGTTTGTTTGAACTTCCTTACAGTTGTTTTGTAGCACAAGTATATTTTATCAATTATCGTTTTGACATACGCACTAAATTGTGAAATTTTGCCTATGTAGCGCAATCTGAAACAAAATATTGGGATTTATCGATTTAGTAATATTCCATCCTTTATTCTGGGAGACTATAATAATGGGTTGGTTAATAATATGGCAGATTTACTAGTAGGCAGTGGATTACTAAGTTAGTCAAGAGCTGTCGTAGAAAAGATATTTGGGTAAATATGACCTTTATCATGGTGTCGTTACTTAGTCGACTGAGTCGAGAGCTGTGGCGCGGTTACTAGTGTAACCAAACAACAAACAAATTGCAGAAAAGAGAATTATTCCGGGATGGGGAAATCAGAACAGGAATTTAGAAGGAGAAAGAAGACGAGTTCAGGAGGAAGAGAGGAATTTCATTAATTTCATGTATAAGGGAGCAATTACAGCAAGACCAAAGCTTAGATAGCTCCTACACCTACACCATTGAGCAGGCAACTTGCTTCTCATCCTAAGAGAATGGAAATGCTAAAGATTCCCTAACAACCAACCTGCTGACTTCATCCCTAACGGCTAAAATTATTCAAAATTCCCTCCAAAACAGGAAATGCGAACTTTTGCTTCTTCAATTGTGGCATCTCCTGCCCCAAAGCAGCAACTTTGTCCTCAATGTAACTGAAACATTGGAAACTGAGAACGGATAAATGAAGCATCCTCCCATGAAGCTCGTTCTGATCAAGATTCACCCATTTGACGAGCCATTGCACTACATATTTATTGCCTTTTTTTGATCATCCTGATATCCAACCTCCCTTCAGGTATACAAGCTGTCCATCTGGTGAAATTATAGGTGGATCCTCAGTGGCAGGAGGAGATATTACAGAGAATTTCTTGAGCATTGATATGTGAAACACATGATGGATCTGTGAAGATGAAGGGAGCTTAAGCCTGTAAGCAACTGGGCTGATAATCTCCTCAATCAGGTAAGGGCCAAAGTACTTCGCTGGCAGTTTCACATTGCTTCTAATCCCCATAGATGCATGCCTATAATGTTGTAATTTAACCAAAACCATATCCCCATGCTGGAATTCCCTCTCCACTTTATGTTTATCAACATTCTGCTTTATCCGGGCATGTGCCTTGGTTAAATTATCTTCTGATTCTCTGGAGAGAGCCTGCTTCTGCCTTAGGAACTCATCAACAGAAAACCACACATGATCCTCCAAAACTCCCAAGAGGCAAGGACTTTGGGGGATTGATATATGTCAACTTTATAATTAAAATTTATAACATTTTATAACATATTATCAATAATATCTTAAAAAGCATTAATATAACTTATAAAAAATCTAATAGTTACAAATAAATGTCGTAATATAATTTATAACATTTGTTATCAGATTTACCTGTGGTTTTGTTGTTTTTGAATTATGCAGGTATTAGGTGATACAAAGTAGAAGAATCGGAATCGAAAAATATAAAAATCCGATCATGTGGCTGATATTTGTCAAAACCGGCGCAGGCCGGAAGAAGTCGGTTCACGCCGGATCATGTGATGATTAAAATCATGTTACTCCACATGCGTCTGACAGAAGCACTCAAATTCCGTTAATCCGGCGCAGACCGGATTAGTCCCGGCGCACGCCGAACCAGAAAACTCAGCCTATAAATAGCCCTCATTTATGAAGGGAAAAATTCGTACCAATATATATCTCTATCTATATATATATATATATATATTATCTTATCTAATATCTGTAAATATTATTTCAGTAGGCATTCTGCCATAAAAAGTAGTTATAGTATTGTTGTAATATTTAGAATAATTATCGAAGATTGTTGATTTCAAAGCTGTGTCACGTTCAGAGGATAAGGCCCCAAACTCAACAATTGTATTCGGTATGATTCTAATGTTATTATGTTTGTTATAAGTATCTATATATTAGTATTAATAATGACTATAGGCTAATTATATAACTAGCCAAGACATGTAATTGAATTATTTTGATCTTTTAGGGAAATGGATGATGACTATGTTAAAATTTGATTAAAATTGAATATGATGAATCTTTTTCTACTTGGACTAATTGACAGCCCGTATTGACGTAATTAACCAGTATTGACAGAGACATAACCTAATCATATATGAACTGACCAGAGACGTTAGGATATGAGAAAAGGGTAGAAAAACTGGAAGGTAAAATTGACCGTCTGACAAACGAAACCCTCTTTCTTATCCGGGGACAGATTATTTATACTCGAGAGATTATCATGTCAAATCCTTAGGTTTAATCGAGGTTTTATCAAGGAGGAGACATAGAACAAATTCGTACACTCGTATGAGGGGAAATTGTTAGCTGAGGAGTATACCGTTTCACATAATCAATTACACCTTAAAAGGGGAAGATCGATCACATCCATTAAACTAAAAGAGATCATGGTTCAATAATATTGTCTTGGTTAATTCCTATTATATTTATATTAATATAACATTCTATATTAGTATTTATTATATTGGTATCTATATATCTATATATCTATATATACTATTTATTTATCTTATTAATAAAATAGCAAGATAACTCTATATGATAAAAATTACGACTTAGATTGAGATAATAACAGCTAATTGGTGTTTAACCACACTTTGAATTATATTTTCATTTCCCTGTGGGTACGACCTTGACTCACCAATTCTAGGTTACAATTTCGACCCGGTACACTGCCGGTAAAGATTGGACACCCAGTTTCAGCCGATCAGGGATACCTATAACGGGGTCCTTCCCAGTGAGATATGGTAGCTAGTGTTGTACCAGAATTCAGCTAGGACGTCCATTTCTTCCACTGTTGAGGCCTATGGAAGCACATGCACCTTAAATACATCTCTACACAACTGATTCACCCTCTCAATTTGCCCATCAGTCTGTGGATGGTAGGCTGAATTGAGGTTCAACTTCTCCTTGCCAACCTCATTAATGTCTTCCAGAACTCAACTGTAAAAACCTTATCTCTGTATGTGATAAGGGTCTGTGGGTCTCCATGTAGTCTGTATACTAGGTAAAATAACTCACGAGCCATAACCTCAACAGTGTACCCCCTCTCTAGTGGAGTAAAATGAGCATACATAGTATATCTGTCCACCACCACCAAGATTACCTCTTTCCCATCTAATTTTGGTAATCCCTCAATAAAGTCCATTCCCACACTTTCCCAAGCTTGATTTGGAATTGGTAGATGGTATAGTAGTCCAATAGGATGGTGATGAGAATCCTTGCACTGTTGGCAGCTAAGGCAGATCCTTACCAAATTCTCAACTTTTTTGAGCAAATTAGGCCAGTACAACAGATAGACTATCCTCTTATAACAGGATTGTATGCCATAATGCCCCCATAGGAGACTCATGAAGTTGTTGCTGGATGATTTGCCTCATATTTCCATTACTTCCGACACAAATTCTTCCATTGTAAGTCAGTACACCATGTTGTAAACTGTAGTCTCGTATTGCAGCTCCATTCACTAGCATTTCCTGAATCTTTTCAGTGGCCCATTGATCTTGATTATAGCTTTTTATGACATCTTGCAACCATGTAGGGGAAGCAACTGAAATGGATGATAGATCACATGTATAGGATGACGGTGACTGCTTGGATAGTGCATCATTAACCACATTATTTATTCCCTTCTTTTATTCAATCTTGAAACTCAGCCCCATTGATTTAGTGACTCCCTTCTATTGCAGGTCGGTTGTTGCCCTCTGATCCAGTAGGTATTTCAAACTTTGTTGGTCAATTTTGATTATAAACTCGTTTCGTTGGACATAACGACTTCACTTGGTTATTTCTATAATGACAGCTAACAACACATAACAAGTAGATAACCCCAGATCCATTGGCTTGAATGCCTTGCTCATATAACTATATAAGACACTAGCTTACCCTTCTGTTGCAGCACTGCCCCCACACCATACTGACAAGCATCAGTCTCAATGCAGAATGAGACTGTGAAATCTGACAAAGCTAATACAAGAGAGTTACACAAGGTTTGTTTTAGTGCCTCAATTAGCTTCAGGGGACCATCCAAATCCTTCTTTCTTTAAAAGCTCAGTAAGAGGCCTAGCTATTATCCTATATCGTTCGATGGATCTTCTAAAGAAGCCAACAAGTCCCAAAAAACCCCTTAGTTCAATAATATTTTTAGCCCATGGCCATTGTTTAACTGCTTCAATCTTCCCTAGTCCGGCCTCCACCCCATCATTCTGAATTACATGCCACAAATATTCAACCCTAGTTTGACCAAATGAACATCTACCAACTTTGGTATACATCTCATGTTTCCTCAATAATACACTTGTTCAATATGCACAGCACGGGTACTCAGATCAGGGTTATAAATTAATATATCATAAAAAATACCATAACAAATTCTCTGAGACATGGTTTGAGTATACCATTCATACACTTTTGGAAGGTGGCTGGTGCATTTTTCAACCCAAGTGGCATAACCCGTTACTCATAATGGCCCTTATGTGTAACAAACTTAGTCTTCTCAATGTCTTGAGCCTTCATTCTGATTTGGTGGAATCCAGATCTCAGGTCTATTTTTGTGAAATATTTAGCAACACCAAGTTCATCTAACAATTCATCTATGATACGAATTGGGAATCTGTCCTTAATAGTGCTGTCATTCAACCTTCTATAGTCTACATAGAGCCTCCAACCTCCATCATTCTTTCTGACCAACAGTATGAGTGAGGCATATGGACTGTTCCTAAGTTGTATGATCCCTTGCCTCAACATCTCCTCAATCATCATTTCCACTTCTCAATTTAGATGATGTGGATACATGTAAGGCCTTCTTTTAAATAGGACAGTGCCCCCTGAAGATCATTACCATCGTTGTAACGGATTGCAATCAAAGACTCATAATAACAGACCAATTAAACGTAAACAATCACTCAAGAACTAAAAGCAACGAGCACAACTAATTAACGTGGTTTCCGGCGTTGTGGCGACTACTTCGCGAACATAAAAAAAAGAGATATTTAATTATGCACAGAATTACAAGAAGATTCACCGACACCACACCCACTACAACGAATTAATGCTGGTATTTATAGCCTTAACAACCTAACCCTAGACGCCATAATGACCCTTGTTAATCCCATAAATACCCTAGATGTGATCAACCCAGCTTAGTCACCAATGATGTAACAAGCTCAGATGCAGAACCCAGTTGTGTTCAACAGACTCAACAAACTTCACTCGACTGATAGATGGATCTCAGCTGACACTCCCATCAACTGACTTCCAGACTTGAACACTCTGATCAGCTGACCATCACTCAACTGACTCTAGATTAGTTCTACTAGATTCACACGCAGAGATCAAGTCACTTTGACAACAAATCTCCACATTGACTTGAACTTTCGTTCAAATAGATTGCATGATCATACGTATTGTACTAGATGTATTCGTTAATGCCCTCTACCAGACTTCTACATTGAAGTACCTCAGCTAAACTGCCCTCAGCTGAGTCTTCCCAGATTCAGATTATAAGCGTTGGATGCTGAACGAATACAGACACAACTGAAACTTTCTCTTCCGCACAGACTTGGTGAGCATATCAACATGATTATCATGAGTGTTGATCTTCCTCACCCAATCCTCTCCTCATTTCTCAGAAAATGATACCTCATATCAATTTTCTTGGTTCTCTCATGATGAACCTGTTCCTTGGCCAAACATATTGCACTCTGACTGTCACAATGTATATCAGCTTGAGCTTGATGGAGACCCAAATCACTGACCAGCCCCTTCAACAAGATCCCTTCCTTGGCTGCTCCAGTAAGGTCATAAACTCTGCCTCAGTAGTTGATAATGCTACTGTTACGTGTAGGGTTGCCTTCCAGCTGACCACATAATCACCCAAAGTGAAAACATAACAGTCATTGACTTTCTGCTATCCACATCACCTGCAAAATCAGAATCAAAGTACCCTGTGACCAAACACTGAGTATCAGATCCATAAACGAGACCAACATCTGCTGTACCCTTAAGGTACCGGAACATTATTTTCACAGCTTTCTAGTGTTCCTTTCCAGGTTGAGCCATAAATCTGCTGACAACACTGATTTCTTGGGCCAGATCATGCCTAATGCAGGCCATGGCATTCATCAGACTGCCCACTGTACTAGCATAGGGAACTTTTGACAAGTACTCCTTCTCTTTAGCTGATTGTGAAGAATAATCAGATAGATTAACATTTGATGCAATTGAATATTGGCTGACATGCCAAACCTGGCCAATATCTTCTGAATATAGCCCTGGTGAGACAAGAAAAGCTTCTTATGACTCCCCGTCTCAATAGATTTCCATCCCAATAATTTTCTTTGTTGCACCCAAATATTTCATCTCAAATTCAACACTGAGAAGGTCTTTCAGATTTTGAATATCAAACTTCGTTTCGGCAGCTATCAAAATGTCTTCCACATACATGACAAGAAGATGAATGATCCATCTCTCAGCTGACTGTGATACACGCAACAATCATATGAACTTTTTTTTATAACCTTGCTGGATCATGTAACTGTCAAACCTTTTATACCACTGCCTTGGAGCTTGTTTGAGTCCATACAAGGACTTCTTCAACTTGCAAACATACCATTCTTTACCAGGAACTTGGAACCCTTCTGGTTGAGTCATGCATATCTCCTTATCTACATCACCATGCAGAAAGATTGTCTTCACATCTAACTCTTCAATTTCAAGATCCTGATGTGCCACCATTGCTCGTAACACTCTGATGGAAGTGTGTCTGACTACTGGTGAGAATATCTCATCATAGTACAATTATACAAAGCACGCCCGAATATATATATATTGTTATCATTTTGAATTTTCAACAGTGGATGATACAAAAACGCCGGTAAAAATGAAAAACTATCCGCAAGTTATCATTTTGAGTTTTTAACGGTGGATGATATGTACAATATAGCCGGCAAAAAAAGAAAAAGAAAAAGAAAAAGAAAAAGAAAGCATCCTTGGGGATTTTTTAATCCACCGCTTAATGAATCACAGCTATATGAATGACAAATCAAAGTTCATACTTCTTTGCCGAAGGAAATACAAAATCCGCCGGTAAACCACATCATTAGCGGTGGTATGCGAAATCTGCCGCTAAAATCCACTACTAAAAAGCACGTGTTTTTATAGTGATTGATATTTAACGACTGAAATTCGGTCGGTAAACTAATCAACAATTTGCCTAAAATTGAGCGACGATGAATTAACGAAAATAATTGAAGGGTTAAACCGAAAATAAAAGTATGGTGTTTAAAGATTTTTTTAAGGTGTTAAAAGGGTTATTTATCATCTAAAAAAAAGGGTTATTTATTTGTTTTTTTGTTGAGGAAAAGGTGTTAAAAGAGTTTTACTGCAATTAATGGGAGCAGGCCCTAGGCCAAATCCAGAGGAAAGCAAAACATGGATAAAATAACATGAAAAAGTGGTCTCTGTCTGTTACAAAAAGCAGATGCAAATGAATCAAAATGAAAGTGTAATTAGAAAAGTAATGTCCCCCTACCAATAGAAAAGACGCGACTAAATTAAGCGAAGGAATGACAAACGTACAACAAATACTGAGCGCGTAATGATAGACAAAAGACAAACAATTTCCCAGGTAAACATATAATGTTGTAAATATGTGTTGTGGTATTTTGTTAGGATCATATTTTGTCGTGTTTGCTTAAAACAAATCTCATACCGCCGCAGGTGAATAAGTTCTTGGTTGACACTCAAAGAAGAACTCTTCCATATCGACGCATATACATTTTTTGTTGGTGCAATGATCCACCTCTTCGTCACAGTAATTTGGCTCACAATCTTCGTCCTCTGGCTCCATCCATGGATCCGGTGTAAATTTTTCCTCCGGCTCCAACGGTGGTTTCCATTTAAAGTCATTTAGCACACGCCCAGGCAACTTTCTTGTTCTCTCCTCAAGTGATTTTTCTGTACAACAAAAACAAAAACCCAGTATATATATTTAACATGCATGCGACGAGAATGGAACTATATACTGTGTGTGTGTGTTTTTGTGTTTGTTTTTTCTTAAAACAAAAAATTTACTACCTTCCCAATGCATTTCAGGCACGGCATCTGTTTCTTTGGGGAAGTGAGCAAATGCGTATAGGGCAAAGAAAAACATGAAGCAAATAAACTGTTTCATTATTTCCTGATTATTAATTGCATGGGATGATTCTGATTTATAGTGTCAGATTTTGATGTAGCGTTATAGTACGTAGATGACAAAATATGCCGGCTAGTACTTTCTTGAAGAAATCAAGAACAATAGATATTCACGGGGACTTTTGAGGTTATTATTCACAACAAAGCTGATCGATGGATCTACTTGTTGTCTCCCATCTACTAATACACCACACTATTTTCACAGAATCAAGCTGATGAAAGTCAAATATATCGTCAACATGCGACTTCCCGCAGTGTTGAACCAGGATCAAGACTATGAAAGTCAAATTTTGGCCATATATTCGACCTTCACATGATCGATTCTACTGTGATGCATATATAGTTTGGTATGTTGGTGATTTAAGTATAACCATGTACATTAGTGTAATTAAGGGTTTGGTACAAAGATAGGTGAACATTCTGCTGTGGGTTTGAGGTGCTGAGTGCACACACATATAAGTGTTTACTGAGTTTACGGATATAAATGATCAAGTAGATCTAGTTTGTGAAACGAACGTAAAAGACACAGAAATTCGGTTTTGGAAAAACAGAGCAACAGGCGGCCGCCTGTGCCCTTAGGCGCCCGCCTGTGAGGTTCTGTCAAGGCAAAATGTTGATCAGGATGTTTTTCAGTTTTCTGGTTCTCACAGGCGCCCGCCTGTGACTCAAAAATGCAATTAGTGTGTCTTTTCATGGTTTTCGTAGTTTTTTTCCCTCAACACCTTTCCACAAAGGTGTCTCTTAAACTAAACATTTTTAACTAACTACTTGAGCCAAGAAGGTATAAAAACAAGTTTTACTTATTTTAAAACAGTTTTTTTTTTTTTTTTTTTTTGAAAGAGAGCAATCACTTGATCATTTTGAGAGAACACTTGAAAACATATTCAAGTTTTCATCATCTTTGTGTGTCAGAACTTTCAAATAAAACTCCATTAGTACACTTTTCTTTTGGTGCCAAAAAGAGAAGGGAAACGTAGTCTTATCTCACAAGAGTATTCGTGAAACCCGGGGCATCGTATAAGGGTCGAATAACTTTTGTAGGAAAGTGTTCTACACGATTCTATGTCATATCAAGTTTATCTGAGTTCCTGCGGTTTTGTTGACATTGTTGTTCCCTT
The DNA here is from genome assembly GCA_024500145.1 of Gentiana dahurica var. dahurica. Lineage (NCBI taxonomy): Eukaryota > Viridiplantae > Streptophyta > Magnoliopsida > Gentianales > Gentianaceae > Gentiana > Gentiana dahurica. The sequence goes on from CM044897.1 coordinate 54,681,299, forward strand.
GAATACCTGTAATATACAACAATCTACAAAAGTTATTTCAGAATTTCTGCAATGTCAAGTGTCAAGGAGATGACTGCAAACTTTGGTAAGTTGGAAAAGTTTGAAGGTGTTAATTTTAGAAGATGGCAAAGGAAGATGCATTTTCTGCTAACAACATTGAAAGTTGTGTATGTGTTGAGTACACCGATGCATGAAGTGATGGATGACGGACCACTGGAGGAACTGAGAAGGAAGAACAAATGGGAGAATGATGATTACATCTGTAGAGGTCACATTCTAAATGGTATGTCTGATTCATTGTTTGACATTTATCAAAATGTTGAGTCTGCAAAAGAACTTTGGGATTCACTAGAGTCTAAATACATGAATGAAGATGCCTCTAGTAAAAAGTTATTGGTTGGTAATTTCATGAAATATAACATGGTAGATTCAAGGTCGGTAATGGAACAATATAATGAATTACTACGCATTTTGGGTCAGTTTGCACAACATAAAATGGAAATGGATGAGTCTATTTCGGTGTCAAGCATTATAGATAAATAACCACTATCATGGAAAGATTTTAAACACATGTTAAAGCACAAAAATGAAGAATTATCTCTGGTAGAACTTGGTAGTCACTTGCGTATAGAGGAATCTCTAAGGGCGCAAGAGGGCAGTAAAACCAAGGGTAAAGAGGTAATGGATTCGACCTCTATCAATATGATGGAAGCCGGTGAATGTCCGTATAAGAACTAAGGAAAAGATAAGAGAAAACAATGGCAAAGATACCAACAAAAAACCGAAATGTGCTTGTTGGAATTGCGGTAAAACTGGACATTTCAGGGTTGATTGTCGAGTAAGGAAGAAAGGACCAAACAATTTCCCAGGTAATATATCTTTACACCATCAAGTATGACGAGGGTCTCATAAACTGATAAACATAATGTTGTAAATATGTGTTGTGGTATTTTGTTAGGATCATATTTTGTCGTGTTTGCTTAAAACAAATCTCATACCGCAGCCGGTGAATAAGTTCTTGGTTGACAGTCAAAGAAGAACTCTTCCATATCGACGCATATACATTTTTTGTTGGTGCAATGATCCACCTCTTCGTCACAGTAATTTGGCTCACAATCTTCGTCCTCTGGCTCCATCCATGGATCCGGTGTAAATCTTCATCCGGCTCCAACGGTGGTTTCCATTTAAAGTCATTTAGCACACGCCCAGGCAACTTTCTTGTTCCCTCCTCAAGTGATTTTTCTGTACAACAAAAACAAAAACCCAGTATATATATTTAACATGCATGCGACGAGAAAGGAACTATATACATACATATATATATATATATATGTGTGTGTGTTTTTGTGTTTGTTTTTTCTTAAAACAAAAAATTTACTACCTTCCCAATGCATTTCAGGCACGGCATCTGTTTCTTTGGGGAAGTGAGCAAATGCGTATAGGGCAAAGAAAAACATGAAGCAAATAAACTGATTCATTATTTCCTGATTATTAATTGCATGGGATGATTCTGATTTATAGTGTCAGATTTTGATGTAGCGTTATAGTAGATGACAAAATATGCCGGCTAGTACTTTCTTGAAGAAATCAAGAACAATAGATATTCACGGGGAATTTTGAGGTTATTATTCACAACAAAGCTGATCAATGGATCTACTTGTTGTCTCCCATCTACTAATACACCACACTATTTTCACAGAATCAAGCTGATGAAAGTCGAATATATCGTCAACATGCGACTTCCCGCAGTGTCGAACCAGGATCAAGACTATGAAAGTCAAATTTTGGCCATATATTCGACCTTCAAATGATCGATTCTACTGTGATGCACATATAGTTTGGTATGTTGGTGATTTAAGTATAACCATGTACATTAGTGTAATTAAGGGTTTGGTACAAAGATGGGTGAACTCGAACACTCTGTTGTGGGTTTGGAGGTGCGGAGTGCACACTCATATAAGTGTTTACGAGTTTACGGATATAAATGATCAAGTAGAGTTTGTGAAACGAACGTAAAAGACACAGAAATTCGGTTTTGGAAAAACAGAGCAACAGGCGGCCGCCTGTGCCCTTAGGCGCCCGCCTGTGAGGTTCTGTCAAGGCAAAATGTTGATCAGGATGTTTTTCAGTTTTCTGGTTCTCACAGGCGCCCGTGTTTCATAGGCGCCCGCCTGTGACTCAAAAATGCGAATTAGTATGTCTTTTCATGGTTTTCAGCAGTTTTTTCCCCTCAACACCTTTCCACAAAGGTGTCTCTTAAACTAAACGTTTTTAATTAACTACTTCTGAGCCTAGAAGGTATAAAAACAAGTTTTACTTATTTTAAAACAGTTTTTTTTTTTGAAAGAGAGCAATGACTTGATCATTTTGAGAGAACACTTGAAAACATATTCAAGTTTTCATCATCTTTGTGTGTCAGAACTTTCTAATAAAACTCCATTAGTACATTTTTCTTTTGGTGCCAAAAAGAGAAGGGAAACGTAGTCTTATCTCACAAGAGTATTCGTGAAACCCGGGGCATCGTATAAAGGTCGAATAACTTTTGTAGGAAAGTGTTCTACACGATTCTACGTCATATCAAGTTTATCTGAGTTCCTGCGGTTTTGTTGACATTGTTGCTCCCTTGAATACCTGTAATATACAACAATCTACAAAAGTTATTTCAGAATTTCTGCAATGTCAAGTGTCAAAGGAGATGACTGCAAACTTTGGTAAGTTGGAAAAGTTTGAAGGTGTTAATTTTAGAAGATGGCAAAGGAAGATGCATTTTCTGCTAACAACATTGAAAGTTGTGTATGTGTTGAGTACACCGATGCCTGAAGTGATGGATGACGGACCACTGAAAGAACTGAGGAGGAAGAACAAATGAGAGAATGATGACTACATCTGTAGAGGTCACATTCTAAACGGTATGTCTGATTCATTGTTTGACATTTATCAAAATGTTGAGTCTGCAAAAGAACTTTGGGATTCACTAGAGTCTAAATACATGAATGAAGATGCCTGTAGTAAAAAGTTCTTGGTTGGTAATTTCATGAAATATAACATGGTAGATTCAAGGTCGGTAATGGAACAATATAATGAATTACTACGCATTTTGGGTCAGTTTGCACAACATAAAATGGAAATGGATGAGTCTATTTCGGTGTCAAGCATTATAGATAAATAACCACCATCATGGAAAGATTTTAAACACATGTTAAAGCACAAAAAAGAAGAATTATCTCTGGCAGAACTTGGTAGTCACTTGCATATAGAGAAATCTCTAAGGGCGCAAGAGGGCAGTAAAACCAATGGTAAAGAGGTAATGGATTCGACCTCTATCAATATGATGGAAGCTGGTGAATGTTCGTATAAGAACAAAGGAAAAGATAAGAAAAAGTCTTTCAAAAACAATGGCAAAGATACCAACAAAAAACCGAAATGTGCTTGTTGGAATTGCGGTAAAACTGGACATTTCAGGGTTGATTGTCGAGTAAGGAAGAAAGGACCAAACAACAGTTCGGGGCAAGGGTCTAAGGACCAAGGTGCTCCTAAACATCAAGGTCAGAATGTTACTTGTGGATTTAATTCCAATGTGAATTTTGTACCACTAATTTCTGAGGCATTTTATATGCAGGATGATGATGTTGCTTGGTGGATTGACTCGGGTGCAACGAGACACGTTTGCAAGGATCGAAGCTGGTTTAAAAACTATGAACCTGTGATCGATGGATCCATGCTACTTATGGGAAACGAGTCAAGGGCTGCCATAGTTGGAATTGGAAGTGTTGTTTTATCTTTTAGTTCTGGAAAATGTATTATTTTAAAACATGTGTTGCATGCTCCGTGTATACGGAAAAACTTGGTTTCTGGTAGTTTGTTATGTAAAGAAGGTTATAAACAAGTGTATGAGTCGGATAAGTATATTTTAAGTAAGTGTGGTGTATTTATTGGATTTGGTTACTTATGTAATGGTATGTTTATGTTAAATATTCAGCATGATGTTGTAAATAATGTTGTTGCAATTCATGATGTTAATAGTTCTGTTTTGTGGCATGCTCGGTTGGGACATGTTCATTATAAACGTATGTTGGTAATGTCTAAAAATGAGTTAATTCCATCTTTTGTCATGAATATGAATAAGTGTAATACTTGTATGTTAAATAAAATTGTGAGACAACCTTTTCATAGTGTTGAAAGGTCGTCTTCCGTTTTAGAACTTATTCATAGTGATCTGTGTGATTTATGTTCAACGCCTTCTTTTGGTAATAAAAGATATGTAGTAACATTTATAGACGTCTGCACACGGTTTTGTTATGTATTTTTACTTCATTCTAAAGATGAGGCAATAGATAAATTTAAAATCTATAAAAACGAGGTAGAATTACAATTAACCTTTAAAATAAAAAGGTTGCGTACCGATCGAGGTGGTGAATATTTTGATCCAACCTTTTTCGGGTCATGTGGTATAATACATGAGGTTACAACGCCGTATACGCCACAACAAAATGGCATAGCGGAAAGGAAAAACCGTACTCTTAAACAGATGGTTAATTCCATGTTATCTTACTCTGGTTTGAGTGAGGGACTTTGGGGAGAAGCCATGTTGACGGCTTGTTATTTGCTGAACAGAATTCCTAATAAAAGGAATCCTATTACCCCATATGAACTTTGGTTCAAAAAGAAGCCAAACTTGAATTATCTACGAGTTTGGGGTTGTAGGGCTGTTGTAAGACTTACCGTGCCTAAGATTAAAACCTTGGGTGAAAGAGGCATTGATTGTATATTTACTGGATATGCTTTGCATTCCAAAGCTTATAGGTTCTATGTTATAGAGCCTAATGATTCAGTTGCTGTTCATTCTGTGATTGAGTCAAGGATGCCATCTTTGATGAACATCGGTTTACTTCTATACCGAGGCTGAAAGATATCACTCCTACTATTGTTGGAGTCGAGAACAAAAATGGTATTGATTCTCAAGATGAGCCTTTAGAGCTTCGTAGAAGCAAAAGGGCTAGGAAACCAAAGTCTTTTGGACCCGACTATCAAACTTATTTGGTGGAAGGAACAAGAGATGAAGTAGGATTCCAATATTCATATTGTTATTATATTGATGAGGATCCTAAGACGTTTAAGGAGGCTATGGAGTCTCGAGACTTGTCATTTTGGAAAGAAGCCGTCAATGATGAGATGGATTCCATAATGGGAAACAACACGTGGATTCTTGCGGATCTTCCGCGTGGTTGCAAACCTTTGGGTTGCAAGTGGATATTTAAAAGAAAGATGAATGTTGACGGTACTATCGACAGGTATAAAGCCAGATTGGTAATTCAAGACTTTAGGCAAAAGGAAGGTATTGATTATTTTGATACCTATGGACCGGTTGCTAGAATCTCCACAATTAGATTGTTGATTGCCTTAGCTGTGAGGAAAATATCATCGCAACGGAAGCGATTTATGGATCTAGATCTATATAATACACGTAATAAAACATTAAATCTACATCTACAAGGAGGTTGTAGAACATACCTCTTGGATCTCAAAATCCAAGTTGAAGAACCGCAATAGGAATGACAAACGAAGATGTGAAGAGCACCACGATCTTCCGTACGTGTGATCCAAGCAACTCCCGGTGGAAGGAAATTCTCGTCTCGAATCCTTCCGATATGCTACCCGGAAAAATCTCCAAGATTTTCCCCTTAAACCCTGTAACACAAATTTCGTGTTAATCACTGAAAATAACAAAGAAAACACAAAATTGTAACAAATCGAAATTTTATTTATTTATAAAATAAAAAGCGGGTTACAATCTCTTGAATCCTTTGATTCTCCCTATTGGCAATTAATTGTCTTCCGGATATATCGGAAGGACTTTGAATTGAGAGTTGGTTTTTTATCTCCGGATATTGCGGAAGAGCTTTGGATTTGCGATCTCCGGATATGGCGGAAGAGCTTTGAAATTTGTGATCTTCCGGATATGGCGGAAGAGTTTGGGGATTTGTGGCCTTCCGGATGTAGCGGAAGGGCTTTGATTTTATGATCTCCGGATATGGAGGAAGAAATTTGGAATTGAAGACTCCGGATATCGCGGAAGGCTCAAAGTTGATGAAGACTTGAAGGGATTTCGTGTTACCTTCGATCTCCTTGTGGAAGAAACTTGACTTTGTGAGGATCTTGAGCGTTGGAGATGCTTTTCGGTCTTCTTTGCTTCTTGAAGATCTTGAGGATTTCTTGAAGATCTTGAGTGTTTCTTGACTTTCTTGAAGAACTTGAAGGATTTCTTGAAGATCTTGAGTGTTGTTGATGGATGCTTGAACCTTCCGGCTCTGGATTTCTATCAACTCTTCAATGTCTTCTGTCGTGTGTTTGCAAATGACCAAGGCCTCTTATATTTATAGTGCTAGGTGATGCCTTTGCATTAATTCGCATTAAATGCGTTCACACTTTTGATTGATTTCAAGATTTCACATTTATTATAAATCATTAAATTCTCTAATAAATTGATTTTTAAGAGATTTAATGATTTATTGAATTTTATATTATTTCCCAATATTTAATGAGGAATAATATAAAATATTTAGACTTAATGCATGTGTAGTATGTGACAAATATAATGTGTCACATATATATTCTACATAGCCATTTAATTATAAATAATCAAATCTCTACATTTCTAAGATATTTTATTTATTTATTTATATCATTTCCTATCATTTTGTATTGGAAATAATATAAAATGAATTTAATTTCGAGACAAATACATTACGTGACATTTCTATTATGTCACATAAAATTTTTATTTCTACAAATGCCCCTCGAGACTTGTTGTTGTTCCGGTAAAATTATACCGTAACGGCAGTCTCGACTTTATAACCATCTTTTTTTTTTTTTTTTTTCTTTTCTATGAGGCAGCACACTTTTTTATTTTTTTTTTTTTTTTTGTAACAAAGTAATAGAAAGAAAAGGAAACCAACTCCATTTTCTTTAAGTCGGCTGCGCTTTTTTCCGTTTCAATTTTTTTTTTTTTTTTTTTTTTGTAACAGTAACACAAAGAAAAGAAACCAAATCCTTTTCTTTAAGTCGGCTGCCCTCTTTTCGTTTCCTTTTTTTTTTTTTTTTTTTTTAAACCAATCACAATTGAGTAAATTTTATCCCACATTGCTTAGAAGAGCCTTGATTCTTTCTATCTTCTCCTATATAAATAAACCTTCACATCTCTTTCAAGCACACCAATTCTTCTTCAACCCCAAAGAGTCAAGGAGCGAGAGTCTCGTGCATTCCTCCTCTTTAGTTGGCTAATCGCCATGTCGACATTCTTGATTGAAGTCGATTGTCATTTTCTTGACTTTCGCCTTCTCATCGGCAGCTTGACTAAAAGTCAATTTTTTCTTTTGTCTTGTTTTTTGTTTAATTATTTTTCCTTGCTTTGCAGGTAACCGGAGGCCATATTGGTGGTTGTTTGTGTTGAGGTTGCCTACCTCACCACTTCTAGAGATTAGAAGCCGCTTTGAGGTTGCCTTGCCTCACCACTTTGAAGATCGTAACCGGTTTTGAGGTTGCCATTACCTCACCATTTTGAAGATCGTAAGAAGCTTCGAGGTTGCCATTACCTCACCATTTTGAAGATCGAGAGCTTTGAGGTTGCCTTTACCTCACCATTTTGAAGATCGGAAGCATTTTCGAGGTTGCCTTTACCTCACCACTTTGAAGATCGAGATGGCCATCTTCAAGGACATTACCGAGAGGGCAAGACATATCTGGTTGTTCTACGCGATGCGCATGCTAAGGCGAGTCCGGGATCAAGCTCCAAGTATGTCCGTCTATCCGCGATTCGCTCATCGAGGACCTTCCACCTCGCGACAACAAGGAAGCATCACAACTCTATGGCGAGCTCACCACGAACCGAGGCGACCGTCCTACACCTTGCGCTCTCCGCATGAGGATGCTCGAAAGCATGAATTTTCGACTTTGGGCCATCGAATTATTTCTAACGGTGCGTGGGAAGCCAACTCAAACGCAAGGGCCTTCGTTCGCTGAGCTTTCTGCTGGGTGGCTTGAAGATGTGCTTTCCGCAATCATGAGTTACTCGAGACAAATTGGCCTCGCACGATGCTTTGTATGCTTCAATGTTCACTTATGCGAGAGATCATCATGTGATTCGGGCCTTTTGTGAAGCATGGTGTCCTGAAACCAACACACTTCATACCGACGCGTTGGGGAGTTGTCCATCTCATTGACGGATTTATGAAATTGGTGGCCTTCCCATCAGTGGGGATCTATACGAAGAAGTTATTCCCAGCTTAGTGAAATTGATGGGTCCTAGCGCTTCTCACCTGAAGTCCCTTCCAGACAGTTGTCGATATTTGTTTGCGGCATTCCTAGAGTGTCAGGAAGAAGTTTGTGATAGAAATCGTCCCAAGGCTTCGATCGCAAAATGAATCAACTTTTGGTGCCGAAAGCCCTCAGAGAATCCAAAGCCTAACCCAGTGAAGGGAGCAACCGTTAAAGACGCACCGTGTCAGAGTTCCGAGAAAGATGAGATTCCCTTCAACATTCTCCAAATCAGAAAGAATTTAAGTGATGAGACCTACCTAGCAGCTTTGGTGGCGTGCTGGCTATGTACATTTGTCCTTCCAGCTGAAGGTCTTTCATTAGGCCTTCAGCTTTCAAGATGGCCAGTTTGATTGCTCGTGGGCGGAAAAGATCGCTTGCTATTCCGGTGCTGGTTAGCATATACCAGGGTTTGAACCGAATTTCTCGTTCTTCTACACCGGAGCGGGCCGGCATCTTTATCCCGTGGCACTACATTTTTGGGTGGTTGGATCAGTATCTTGGCACACACAGGAGAGATTCTACAAAGTTGAGTGAACCTTTGATGGTTCGATTCTTGGGAACGAGCGGTTCAAAGGCTTTCACTGATCAGACGGCCAGAGACCTCATTCATGGCGGTCGTGATGTTGACTGGCTTGCGATGACAACAAAGTTTGAGTGTACTGTGACTAAAGTTGATGACGGCCAATTGTCCATCCATGAGAAAGAATTCTTTTTAGCTGTCCGCTCCGGTATTTTGGTGCTCCATTGCCATGGTTCTTGTTGGGTTGAGCCTTACAACCCATGCAAGTTTGCATGTCAGTTTGGTTTTCATCAGGGCGTCCCTGTGGAGCTCATTGTTGATGCACAAAGTACTTCACTTGCATGAGGTTGGGGACTTTGGGCCAAATTCATTGCTCCCCGAAGCGGTTCTAAGCTTGTCTTTCCTGCGGCTTCTGGTGACATCACCTGCCATGTTTCCCAAGGTTATTAGGCATGGTGGGGCAAAGTTCACGGTTCATACTTGTTCGATGGCCGACAATCTCTTATCAATATCGTGAGCAGGAATGCTCCTCGGCGAAACAAAATTCCCCGACAGCTAAAGTGAAAGAGATAAAGTCTTCACATCCTCCAACATCCTCACCTAATTTGGTCATTCGCCTTCCTTCTGCCAAGGTTACGAAGGGTAAGGAGATGCACGCGGACTTGAGAGAGAAAAGGCGTTCTGAGGTCGTTTTGGATGCTAGTGGGAGTTCTTCACATGGTGATAGGAACTGGAAGCGCCCCAAGCCCGGAGTTGGGAAACAGGTATTCCCTTACTCTTTACAACATGTTAATGTTAACTTGTTTGATTTAACTCGTCCATTATTCGTTTGTTTTTTTTTTCTTATCTCTTTGTCTTGCAGCTGGTTTGCGGAGATACGGTTGAGGTCGGTGGTTCTGCTCTTAGCGAGGATTCCGCCAACGGTCCTGACGCTCTTGCAATGGAAGCAAGCAAAATAGGAAGAGGACGCGTTTCATCCGTGATAGCCGAGAGGCGCGACGCTATCCCAACAACGAATGATGCTGATGTGGATTGTGATCCCGATTTGGAAGGCACTGCCGAGACAGAGACCGTAATCTTTGATAGTGATCACGTGTCTGAACACCGAGTTATGGCTGACGGTCCCTCTAAAAGGGCTTCTTTTGGGCAAGGCCCCACATCTGCTCCTTTGGCTTTACTTGCGCCACCGCCAGAAGTCTCAGAATTCCAATCCAGTGTTGTGATTTCAAAAGGTCTCCAAAGCTTGCACAAAGTGCTATGGACATCCGCCTGCCAGAAGATATCGTGCAAACCCATCGATCAGTTGGCCTCGATTAAAAAAGGTGTTTACGAAATATTCTCTGAGATGGAGCGTGTTGGGGGTTTAGATTTGTCCAACGCGAAAGCTCTTTTGGACACTGTCTTTGAAAATGCCGCCCACTACAAAGCAGCACTAGATGATGTTTCGAGTAGGCTTTCTCAAGAGGCGCATGGTGAAAAACTTTCTATTCTTTGTCAGCGACTTAAGGAAAGTGAGGCGTTCGAGAGGGAGTGTCTCCAACACACTCAGTCCTCACAGGACAAACTTACCGACGTGCAAGAAAGGAGAAAAGCACTCGAGAAAGAACTTTTGCTTTTGAAGAAAGAGGAGGACCAGCTTGTTTCGACCCTTAATGAGCACGAGACGGAGTTACAGAGGTACACTGCTCAATCAACCCAGTTGAGAGACGAGATTACTGACTTGGAAAATACGCCTTCCTTGCAGCCAGCTGAAAGTGATGCTTTGGAGAGGATGAGAGAGCTGCTAGAAGGCAACCGCCACGATCTGAAAAACTACAAGCTTTTTTCTTAGTTTTGCTTTTGGGATTCTAGGGATCATTTCCCTTTTTAGTTGAGCTTGATAAAGTCTTTTATTATTGTCTTCCTTTCTAGTTTGGTTTCAACTTTTGTTGTCTTCCTTTTGTATGTAATAAATTCTATTGACCTACATCAATAAAACTTTATTATCATTTTCCTTTTCTCCACCGTCCTTGAATGTTTTTTTTTTTGTTGGTATGACTGAACTTGGAGTAACTTCCCAAGCTGCCTACGTATCCCAGAGAATGCTCTAGGAATCAAGTCAAACGTAGTTCATATTATTATTATTATTATTTTTTTTTTGACAGGATTATCGCAGTTTAGGCTCGTGCTTAGGAGCATTTCTGGAGTTATGCATAGAACTTCTTGAGAAATTTGCCGTTGATTGGCCCAAGCTTGACACCATCTTCATCCACCAACTTGTAGGCACCATTAGTGTAGACCTCGCGAACAACATAGGGACCGTCCCACTTTGATGTAAACTTGTTTTTGGACTTGTGTGTCATGATGATAGGTCTTCTCACCGCAAGCACTGTATCACCGACTTGGAAGGATCTTGGGCGGACTTTTTTGTTGAATGCCTTTGACAACCGGGCTTGGTAGCATTCAAGATTTTGCTGAGCCTGAAGCCGTTTCTCATCCAATGCTTCCAACTCTTCAAGGCGAAGGCGGGCATTTTCTTCGTCAGTTAAGCCTTCTTGGATAGCGATCCTCAGTGAGGGTATTTGCCGCTCAAGAGGTAGCACGGCTTCTACACCGTACACAAGCGAATATGGAGTGGCTTGAGTCGGAGTCCGAAAGGTTGTGCGATAGGCCCACAAAGCTTCACCCATTCGTTCGTGCCAGTCTTTCTTGTGTCTTGCCACAACCTTCTTCAACAAGTTGCATAACGTCTTATTGAAAGCTTCGGCAAGTCCGTTGGCCGGCGCATTGTACATGGACGACTTGTGCTGCTTGAAGTTGAACTGCTCACACAACTTATCCACCAATCTATTCACGAACGGTTTCCCATTATCCGTGATGATGTAGCGTGGAACTCCATAGCGATAGATGATGTTTACTCGAATGAAGTGGACTACATCCTCTTTCTTTACCTGACGTAGTGCAACAGCCTCAGCCCATTTTGAGAAGTAATCAGTGGCCGCCAAGATGTAGAGATGTTGGCCTGATGATTTCGGCAGCGGACCAACCACGTCCATTCCCCAAGCGTCAAAAGGCCATGCCGCTACAGTTGGATGCAACGGCTCAGGAGGCTGATGTATGAAGTTGGCATGGAATTGACATGCTTCACATTTTCGGGCGTAATCCATGCAATCTTTTACCATGGTTGGCCAATAATATCCCATCCTTTTGATGCGGAAGTGGAGCTTTGGACCAGATTGATGGGCGCCGCAAATCCCGGAGTGAGCCTCTTCTATAGCGTGAAGAGCTTCATCCTCTCCTAGTCAACGAAGAAAGACTCCTTCAAAAGAGCGGCGATACAAGTTATCGTTGTGGAGGAAGAAGCGTGGAGCCCGACGTCTTATGTCGACTTTCTTCTTCTGATCGTCAGGGAGTCTCCCGTGTTTTAAGTACTCCACTAATTGATGGCGCCAATCTTCTTGATCTATCTCATAAACACACACAGCATGACTATCATTATCATCTTCCTCCTCTTCTTCGAAGTATGGAGGAACCACCCATTGCTCGCAGACGGGGACTTGCATCTTCTCATCACCGATTGCTAGTGTCGCTGCCAAATTTGCTAGAGCATCTGCTTGCTTATTTTCTTTTCTCGGAACATGCTCAATTGTAACGTCGCCAAGGTAAGCAATGATTTTCCTTGCATAATTGCAGTATGGGACTAATTCCGGCTTTTTTACATCGTAGGCGCCTTCAAGCTGGTTGATGATCAACTGAGAGTCGCCGTAGACGTTCAGTCTGCATTGCTTCATATCCATCGCCATCTCAAGCCCTAAGATCAAAGCTTGATACTCAGCAACATTGTTGGAGCAACATTCTGTCAATTTGAAGGAGTATGGCAACACTTCACTTTCCGGGGAAACAAAGATGACTCCGGCACCAGCCCCATCTCGTCGCGCTGCCCCGTCAAAGTACATTCTCCATGGTGGAAGGACTTCAATCACCATGACATCCTCATCAGGCAGATCGTCTGATAGTTCCCACTCTGCCGGGATAGGGTGATTAGCCAAGAAGTCTGCGAGCACTTGCCCTTTAACAGCCTTTTGAGGCACGTAAATAATTTCAAATTGCTGAAGTTGGAGATACCACCTTGCCAGTCTGTCAGACAACACGGGCTTGGTCATGACGAACTTCAGAGGATTTGCTTTTGACACCAGATGTATAGTGTGAGCTTGAAAATAGTGTTTTAGCTTCTGGATGGCAAATATGAGTGACAAACAGAGCTTCTCAATTGGGGAGTATTTCAGCTCGTGCGGAGTCATCGTCCTGCTCAAATAGTACAATGCATTTTCTTTGCCTTTGTCATTCTCTTGAGCAAGCAATGCGCCAACTGATCGTTCTTGCGCAGTAATGTAAAGGATTAGAGGTCTACCTTTGACAGGAGCTGCCAAGACCGGAGTATTCATCAAGTACTCTTTAATGTTTTCAAACTCCTTTCTACACGAGTTATCCCATTGAAATGGAACTCTCTTCTTCATTAGGTGGCTGAAAGGTTGGCATCTTCCGGTGAGGTTTGATATAAACCTTCGTATATAGGCCAGTTTACCCTGCAGGCTTCTGAGTTCACGCAGGTTGCGAGGCTCTGGCATCTTCACGATGGCTTCTACCTTGGAGCGGTCAATTTCTATTCCCCGATGTCGAACGATAAAGCCAAGGAACTTCCCTGAACTGACTCCAAATGCACATTTGAGCGGGTTCATCTTCAGTTGGAATCTTCTAAGTCTATCAAAGACTAATCTCAAGTCGTTCAAGTGGTCAGCCTTCTTCTTCGACTTTACAACCAGATCATCAACATAGCATTCAACGTGTTGGTGTAGCATGTCATCAAAGATCTTCTGCATGGCACGTTGATAAGTTGCCCCCGCATTTTTTAGACCAAAAGGCATCACTTTATAACAGTAGATTCCCTTAGGCGTTCGAAATGCTGTGAATTCTTCATCTTCAGGAGCCATTCGAATTTGATTGTACCCAGACGATCCATCCATGAAGGACAAAGCCTCATGACCTGTGGTTGCATCTACCATTAGCTCAGTGATTGGTAGGGAAAATCATCCTTTGGGCATGCATTGTTTATGTCCCGAAAATCAACACAAACGCGAATCTGACCATTTTTCTTTCTTACGGGCACGATGCTCGAGATCCATGTTGGATACTTAACCTCACGGACGAAGCCTGCTTCAATGAGCTTGTTGACTTCTGCCTCTATGAGTGGGATGAGGTCGGGCCTAAATCTCCTTTGAGCCTGCTTGATAGGGCGCGATCCCTTCTTTATGGACAATTGATGGACAGCTACCTTCGGATCAAGCCCGGGCATCTCTTTGTACGTCCAAGCGAATATATCCTTGTATTCTTGGAGGATTTCACGGTATCTCTCTTCTTCTTCTGGAGACAAAAGAGCACTTATGAAAGTTGGTCGTGGCTCGTCTTCAGTGCCGAGGTTGATTTCCTTCAACTCATCTGTTGTGGATTTGACCCCTTCTTCTAATTCCGGGGGTGCTTCTTCCGCATCTTCTTCAACCTCATCGTTTCCTAACGTGATATGGTAGACGAAAGCCTGTTCTACCACTTTTTCAGGTTCCATGACTTCTTCTGATCCCGTTTTAGTCTTGGCGGGATAAGGTTCTTCACCGACGGTGATAACATACGAAGATCCAACGCTTTCTTCAGGCTCATTTTCTTGTAATTCCGGATGCACATGCTCCACATTGTACGTGGCATCAGTTTTAGTGTACACTACCGTGCGCACCTTAGCTTTCATTACGTTTCCACAGTGTATGTCAAGACCTGTGTGACGCTTCATTCTGGACGGGACCAGACTCTTGATTTCTTTAGAGTCGATGTTTGTAATATCCTTCCCCAAAGCATCCTTATGTGCTGATCGTCTTCGCTTCTTGCCGACTTTTGGTCCTGACAGATTCTTGGTCGTGACAGAAAGCCTTTCGAAGACTGAGACGCGTTCTTTCTTTGGTTGTAACCTCTCAAACACCGATGGCCTTGGAGGTAGAGGTTCCGGAATGTTCGTTGGAGATGATTCATCTTCAACCCCGATGTAGTTATTGCTTGCCTTCCTTATTGCAATGCGGACGGGTGGTGAAGGATTATATCCCAGGCCTGTCCGGGACCCCATAATGGGAACTTTTGCTTTCGTGGCCTTATGTGCTTCTTCAGATTCTTTGCTTTTTGCCCCCATTTTTAGAGCAGGGCTTCGGGATCCGTTTGCTGCCTTTGCAAGGAGTTTATAAGCAATAGGTTCAAAACCTTCCCTTCTTGTGGCTGGCAATGTTCCATGTTCTATAACCGGATCTTCTTTAGGACGGGTAAACCCCTGCAGAGGAGCATCCATCTTCACTGTATTGATCTTGGGAAGTGGCAAGGTCAGTCCACTCAACGCTTTGGATTTTTGAGGTGGACAAATGTCTTCACATTCCTTTGAGGCATGGGAAGGTGCTGATGACTTTATCTCTTCATGCTTGCCAATATCTCTCTTATCTTCATATGGGGTGGCCTTCTCCTCATCATCTTTTTCCCGTGATCTGGAAGCGCCTACTATCTTCAAAGGAGCCGGCTTCAGGTAGAATTTTGCATCTGCAAAGTGAGTTTCAGCTTCAGTGAAAGGTTTTTCATCAGCAATGACCTTTCTTACCACGCCATTGCGCCGATACTTAAAGCATTGATGAAGGGTTGAAGGGACGACTCCATTCTCGTGTAACCACGGCCTCCCTAACAACATATTGTAGGACGTTCTGGCGTCAATCACATGGAACAATGCGCTTGAAGATAGCTCATCAATCAAGATGTCAAGTCGGATCACACCAATGGCTCTCTGCCCCCCTTGGTTGAATCCGTGGATCATAAGTCGACTGTCGGAGAGTTCATCCATAGAGACACCCAATTCTTTCATCACCCGGAGCGGCAATATGTTGACAGCCGATCCTCCATCTAGTAACACACGATTAACTTTTTGCTCGCGTGTATATGCTGTGACAAATAATGGACGGTTATGAGGCGCTGATCCGAGAAGCATGTCGTCATCGGTGAAAGTGATCTCAACTGTGCAAGCGAGCTTCGTATTGTTTGAAGGCTCTTCCTCAGTCAGCGAGTCTTCACTTTCCTTTGCAACGTCCCTTTCCTCTGCGTGGATAGCATAGCATGAAACAACTTCATCCTCTAAGTTTTCTTCAGTCGCCCCAACCTCGACGACTCTCTTAGGCATGTACTCCAATAAGGTGATTGGAGTGCGAGGGCTTCTGTACACAACCTCTTTGGTGAACATGCTCTTCACTTTCTTGTTTATTTTCCTTTGATCTCTTCTCAGCTTTCTTGCCCTTCGGCCTCTTCTTGGCTTGGAAGACTCAGAACAAATCGTCTTTGGTTCTTCCAATTTGAAACAAGGTGACTTCCTTTGCTTTTTCTTGTGAGTCACCAGAATCCATCCATCATCGTCTTGTTCGACAGGCTTTGGGTTTTTCTTTTCTTCCGCAACGACTTTTGCTTGTTTGAGAGACGTTCCAGATTCTTTCTTAGCTATGGGTAGAGAGTCGTTGAATTTAATCTCAACAGGGTCGAGTGATCCGAATTGGATGGTCATGTAATGACCATTTGTCGGCTCTGCTACGGTGATTTGATTTGTGCTTGCCTTCTCTTCCTCAAGCACGATCTTTCCTTCCTCGGCCAAACGCATAACCTTGTCCTTGAAGACAAAGCATTTTTCGATGGGATGACCAAATAAGCGATGATATTTGCAATAGTTACCTTCGTGGGCTCTTGTTGCATCCTCCGGACGCTTTGTTTCTGGAAGTTCAATGAGTTTCAATTTCAACAACTCATCAAAAATTGCGGGTACGTCAGAATCGAAGAATGGATACTTCCTCTGTTGCCTTTCGTTCAGAGTTGGCCTCCGTCTTTCAACTTGTCGTGGCTCAACCTTCCTCCATTCGGGTTGGCTTGACGCTGGGTTGTTAACTTTTACTGGAGCTACGGTGGTAGCGTTGGACTCCCTCTTCTCCATTTTGGGAGAAGCTTTCACAAATTTCTTAATTTCTTGTTTTTCTTTCCCCTTTCTTGGATCTTGAACAGGGGCCTGACCTCCATTGGCGTCAATGCTTAACTCCATATCATGCGCACGAGTGGCTAACTCCTCAAATGATTTCGGGAGAATCCCTTTAAGGATGTATTGCAAACCCCAGTGCATGCCCTGGATGCACATCTCGATGGCAGAGGCTTCAGACAATTGGTCTTTGCAGTTAAGACTTAGACTTCTCCATCTGTTAATGTAATCCACGACCTTCTCTTCTTTCCACTGGCGGGAGTTGGTCAGCTCCACCATACTCACAGTTCTACGAGTGCTGTAGAAGCGATTCAAAAAGATCTGCTCCAGTTGCTCCCAATTGTCTAGAGAGGCAGGGGCGAGATCGGTATACCAATCGAAGGCGTTGCCTTTGAGTGAACGCACAAATTGCTTCACCAAGTGATCTCCATAGGTTCCAGCATTGTTGCAAGTCTCCACGAAATGGGCAATGTGTTGCTTCGGGTTGCCCTTTCCATCAAATTGCTGGAAATTTGGTGGTTGATAACCGGCCGGCATTTTCAAATCATCAATTCTTTTGGTGTATGGCTTGATATAAGTCTGAGACGACTTCATGGATCCTTCGACTTTGTCATTGATCGTCCCCATGATGAACTCCTGCAGTTGGCTGATAGGAATGGTTCCGTCGGGGGAGATCTTCAGATTGCTTGCCAAGGCAAAGGACTTGGAGGCTTCATGATCCTTGAAAGAGTTTTCTGGGGCGACCTTCGAGTTGTTCGCCATATGCAAAGACTTGAAGGCTTCTTGGTGTTTGGAAGTGACATCATATTCGTCTTCTTCATCATGCACCACTTCTTTTGACTTGCTTGCTTCCCCAACGGAATCGATCTTGCTAGCGAGCTTTGAAATTTGCATGTCTTGAGTCTGAACATGCGACGTGAGGGCCTCAATGGCCTTCGTGAGGCTAGCAATATGCTCCTCGAGAGTTGTGGAATTCGTCATCATTACGTCAGCAGCCATTGGTGATGTGGGTCTATCAGAAGCTTCATGCGGTAAAAGGAGGTTGATGCCAAACTCTTTTGACATGCTCCGAGTGATAGGTCCAGAAAGTTGTCCTTGAGATGAAGAAACAGCCTTAGCAGTAGCCTCCTTCATAGTAGCGCCCTTCAAAGCCACAGTCTTAGCAGCAGTAGCCTTCGGAGCGGTAGAAGCAACCTTTGGTGCCATTTGTTCTTGATTTCTTTAAAAAAAGGAGAGATGAAAGGAGAAATTGGTCCCACCGGGCGTGCCAGAAATTTGTAACACAAATTTCGTGTTAATCCCTGAAAATAACAAAGAAAACACAAAATTGTAACAAATCGAAATTTTATTTATTTATAAAATAAAAAGCGGGTTACAATCTCTTGAATCCTTTGATTCTCCCTATTGGCAATTAATTGTCTTCCGGATATATCGGAAGGACTTTGAATTGAGAGTTGGTTTTTTATCTCCCGGATATTGCGGAAGAGCTTTGGATTTGCGATCTCCCGGATATGGCGGAAGAGCTTTGAAATTTGTGATCTTCCGGATATGGCGGAAGAGTTTGGGGATTTGTGGCCTTCCGGATGTAGCGGAAGGGCTTTGATTTTATGATCTCCCGGATATGGCGGAAGAAATTTGGAATTGAAGACTCCGGATATCGCGGAAGGCTCCAAAGTTGATGAAGACTTGAAGGGATTTCGTGTTACCTTCGATCTCCTTGTGGAAGAAACTTCGACTTTGTGAGGATCTTCGAGCGTTGGAGATGCTTTTCGGTCTTCTTTGCTTCTTGAAGAACTTCGAGGATTTCTTGAAGATCTTCGAGTGTTTCTTGACTTTCTTGAAGAACTTGAAGGATTTCTTGAAGATCTTCGAGTGTTGTTGATGAATGCTTGAACCTTCTGGCTCTGGGATTTCTATCAACTCTTCAATGTCTTCTGTCTGTCTCTAAATGACTAAGGCATCTCCTATTTATAGTGCTAGGTGATGCCTTTGCATTAATTCGCATTAAATTCGATCACACTCTTGTTTGAT
Organism: Gentiana dahurica var. dahurica; assembly: GCA_024500145.1. Classification (NCBI taxonomy): domain Eukaryota; kingdom Viridiplantae; phylum Streptophyta; class Magnoliopsida; order Gentianales; family Gentianaceae; genus Gentiana; species Gentiana dahurica. The sequence continues at coordinate 54,700,231 of CM044897.1, forward strand.
TTCCAGAAGATTTCACATTTATTATAAATCATTAAATTCTCTTAATAAATTGATTTTTTAAAAGATTTTATGATTTATTGAATTTTATATTATTTCCCAATATTTAATGGAGGGAATAATATAAAATATTTAGACTTAATGGTATGTGTAGTATGTGACAAATATAATGTGTCACACATATATATTTCTACATAGCCATTTAATTATAAGTAATCAAATCTCTACATTTCCAAGATATTTTATTTATTTATTTATATCATTTCCTATCATTTTGTATTGGAAATAATATAAAATGAATTTAATTTCGAGACAAATACATTACGTGACATTTATATTATGCCACATAAATTTTTTTATTTCTACAAATTCTCTTTGAAGTACCGATGTGATATCGACCAGAACGATAAATAAGGCACGCCGGCGCAAACGGCAAGCAAAACGGAGGCCAGAATGGCCTTGTACAAGGAATCAAATATCACACAGTTAAGTACTCTATGGGTACGAAAAAAAGTACGAAAAAAACGTTTGCAATTCTCTTTGAATTACTGATGTGATATCGACCAGAACGATAAATAAGGCACGCCGGCGCAAACGGAAAGAAAAACGGAGGCCAGAATGGCCTTGTACAAGGAATCAAAAATCACACAGTTAAGTACTCTATGGGTACGAAAAAAAGTACGAAAAAAATGTTTGTAATTCTCTTTGAAGTACTGATGTGATATCGACCAGAACGATAAATAAGGCACGCCGGCGCAAACGGCAAGCAAAACGGAGGCCAGAATGGCCTTGTACAAGGAATCAAATATCACACAGTTAGGTAGTCTATGGGTACGAAAAAAAGTACGAAATAAAACGTTTGTAATTCTCTTTGAAGTACTGATGTGATATCGACCAGAACGATAAATAAGGCACGCCGGCGCAAACGGCAAGCAAAACGGAGGCCAGAATGGCCTTGTACAAGGAATCAAAAATCACACAGTTAAGTACTCTATGGGTACGAAAAAAAGTACGAAAAAAAACGTTTGTAATTCTCTTTGAAGTACTGATGTGATATCGACCAGAACGATAAATAAGGCACGCCGGCGCAAACGGCAAGCAAAACGGAGGCCAGAATGGCCTTGTACAAGGAATCAAAAATCACACAGTTAAGTACTCTATGGGTACGAAAAAAGTACGAAAAAAAGTTTGTAATTC
>CM044897.1:54701924-54739776 GCA_024500145.1 Gentiana dahurica var. dahurica
GCCTCCGTTTTGCTTGCCGTTTGCGCCGGCGTGCCTTATTTATCGTTCTGGTCGATATCACATCAGTACTTCAAAGAGAATTAAAACGTTTTATTTCGTACTTTTTTTCGTACCCATAGACTACTTAACTGTGTGATTTTTGATTCCTTGTACAAGGCCATTCTGGCCTCCGTTTTTCTTTCCGTTTGCGCCGGCGTGCCTTATTTATCGTTCTGGTCGATATCACATCAGTACTTCAAAGAGAATTACAAAGGTTTTTTTTCGTACTTTTTTTCATACCCATAGAGTACTTAACTGTGTGATTTTTGATTCCTTGTACAAGGCCATTCTGGCCTCCGTTTTGCTTGCCGTTTGCGCCGGCGTGCCTTATTTATCGTTCTGGTCGATATCACATCAGTACTTCAAAGAGACTTAGAAACGTTTTTTTCTTACTCTTTTTTGTACCCATAGAGTACTCAACGGTGTGATTTTTGATTCCTTGTACAAGGCCATTCTGGCCTCCGTTTGGTTGGCGTTTGCGCCGGCGTGCTTTATTTATCGTTCTGGTCGATATCACATTAGTACTTCAAAGAGAATTACAAACGTTTTTTTTCGTACTTATTTTTGTACCCATAGAGTACTTAATGGTGTGATTCTGGCCTCCGTTTTGCTTGCCGTTTGCGCCGGCGTGCCTTATTTATCGTTCTGGTCGATATCACATCAGTGCTTCAAAGAGAATTAAAAACGTTTTTTTTTCGTACTTTTTTTCGTACCCATAGAGTAATTAACTTTTTTATTTTTGATTCCTTGTACAAGGCCATTCTGGCCTCCGTTTTCCTTGCCGTTTGCGCCGGCATGCCTTATTTATCGTTCTGGTTGATATCACATTAGTACATCAAAGAGAATTACAAAAGCTTTTTTTCGTACTTTTTTCGTACCCATAGAGTACTTAACTGTGTGATTTTTGATTCCTTGTACAAGGCCATTCTGGCCTCCGTTTGCTTGCCGTTTGCGCCGGCGTGCCTTATTTATCGTTCTGGTCGATATCACTTCAGTACTTCAAAGAGAATTACAAACGTTTTTTTTCGTACTCTTTTTTGTACCCATAGAGTACATAACGGTGTGATTTTTGATTCCTTGTACAAGGCCATTCTGGCATCCGTTTTACTTGCCGTTTGCGCCGGCATGCCTTATTTATCATTCCGGTCGATATCACATCAGTACTTCAAAGAGAATTACAAACGTTTTTTTTCGTACTTATTTTTGTACCCATAGAGTACTTAACGGTGTGATTCTAGCCTCCGTTTTGCTTGCCGTTTGCGCCGGCGTGCCATATTTATCGTTCTGGTCGATATCACATCAGTACTTCAAAGAGAATTACAAACATTTTTTTTCGTACTTTTTTTCGTACCCATAGAGTACTTAACTGTGTGATTTTTGATTCCTTGTACAAGGCCATTCTGGCCTCCGTTTTGCTTGCCGTTTGCGCCGGCGTGCCTTATTTATCGTTCTGGTCGATATCACATCAGTACTTCAAAGAGAATTACAAATGTTTTTTCGAACTTTTTTCGTACCCATAGAGTACTTAACTGTGTGATTTTTGATTCCTTGTACAAGGCCATTCTGGCCTCCGTTTTGCTTGCCGTTTGCCGGCGCGGCTTTATTTATCGTTCGTCGATATCACATCAAGACTTCAAAGAGAATTACAAACGTTTTTTTCGTACTTTTTTGTACCCATAGAGTACTTAACTGTGTGATTTTTGATACCTTGTATAAGGCCATTCTGGCCTCCGTTTTGCTTGCCGTTTGCGCCGGCATGCCTTATTTATCGTTCTGGTCGATATCACGTCAGTACTTTAAAAAGAATTACAAACTTTTTTTTCATACTTTTTTTCGTACGCGTAGAGTACTTAACTGTGTCATTTTTGATTCCTTGTACAAGGCCATTCTGGCCTCCGTTTTGCCTGCCGTTTGCGCCGGGGTGCCTTATTTATCGTTCTGGTGGATTACACATCAGTACTTCAATGAGTATTACAAACGTTTTTTTTCGTACTTTGTTTTGTACCCATAGAGTACTTAACGGTGTGATTTTTGATTCCTCGTACAAGGCCATTCTGACCTCCGTTTGCTTGCCGTTTGCGCCGGCGTACCATATTTATCATTCTGGTCGATACGACATCAGTACTTCAAAGAGACTTAGAAACGTTTTTTTCGTACTCTTTTTTGTACCCATAGAGTACTCAACGGTGTGATTTTTGATTCCTTGTACAAGGCCATTCTGGCCTCCGTTTTGGTTGGCGTTTGCGCCGGCGTGCTTTATTTCTCGTTCTGGTCGATATCACATGAGTACTTCAAAGATAATTACAAACGTTTTTTTTCGTACTTATTTTTGTACCCATAGAGTACTTAATGGTGTGATTCGCCTCCGTTTTGCTTGCCGTTTGCGCCGGCGTTTTATTTATCGTTCTGGTCGATATCACATCAGTACTTCAAAGAGAATTAAAACGTTTTTTTTGTACTTTTTTCGTACCCATAGAGTAATTAACTGTGTGATTTTTGATTCCTTGTACAAGGCCATTCTGGCCTCCGTTTTGCTTGCCGTTTGCGCCGGCGTGCCTTATTTATCGTTCTGGTCGATATCACATCAGTACTTCAAAGAGAATTACAAAGGTTTTTTTTCGTACCCATAGAGTACTTAACTGTGTGATTTTTGATTCCTTGTACAAGGCCATTCGCCTCCGTTTTTTTTGCCGTTTGCGCCGGCGTGCCTTATTTATCGTTCGGTCGATATCACATCAGTACTTCAAAGAGAATTACAAACGTTCTTACTTTTTTGTACCCATAGAGTACTTAACGGTGTGATTTTTGATTCCTTGTACAAGGCCATTCTGCCTCCGTTTTGCTTGCCGTTTATGCCGGCGTGCCTTATTTATCGTTCGTCGATATCACATCAGTACTTCAAAGAGAATTACAAACGTTCGTACTTATTTTTGTACCCATAGAGTACTTAATGGTGTGATTGCCTCCGTTTTGCTTGTTTGCCGGCGTGCCTTATTTATCGTTCTGGTCGATATCACATCGCTTCAAAGAGAATTAAAACGTTTTTTTTTACTTTTTTTCGTACCCATAGAGTAATTAACTGTTTGATTTTTGATTCCTTGTACAAGGCCATTCTGGCCTCCGTTTTGCTTGCCGTTTGCGCCGGCGTGCCTTATTTATCGTTCTGGTCGATATCACATCAGTACTTCAAAGAGAATTACAAACGTTTTTTTCGTACTTTTTTTCGTACCCATAGAGTACTTAACTGTGTGATTTTTGATTCCTTGTACAAGGCCATTCTGGCCTCCGTTTTGCTTGTCGTTTGCGCCGGCGTGCCTTATTTATCGTTCTGGTCGATATCACATCAGTACTTCAAAGAGAATTACAAACGTTTTTTTTGTACTTTTTTTCGTACCCATAGAGTACTTAACTGTGTGATTTTTGATTCCTTGTACAAGGCCATTCTGGCCTCCGTTATGCTTGCCGTTTGCGCCGGCGTGCCTTATTTATCGTTCTGGTCGATATCACATCAGTACTTCAAAGAGAATTACAAACGTTTTTTTTCGTACTTTTTTTTGTACCCATAGAGTACTTAACGGTGTGATTCTGGCCTCCGTTTTGCTTGCCGTTTGCGCCGGCGTGCCTTATTTATCGTTCTGGTCGATATCACATCAGTGCTTCAAAGAGAATTAAAAACGTTTTTTTTTCGTACTTTTTTTCGTACCCATAGAGTAATTAACTGTTTGATTTTTGATTCCTTGTACAAGGCCATTCTGGCCTCCGTTTTCCTTGCCGTTTGCGCCGGCATGCCTTATTTATCGTTCTGGTTGATATCACATTAGTACATCAAAGAGAATTACAAAAGCTTTTTTTCGTACTTTTTTCGTACCCATAGAGTACTTAACTGTGTGATTTTTGATTCCTTGTACAAGGTCATTCTGGCCTCCGTTTGCTTGCCGTTTGCGCCGGCGTGCCTTATTTATCGTTCTGGTCGATATCACGTCAGTACTTCAAAGAGAATTACAAACGTTTTTTTTCCATACTCTTTTTCGTACCCATAGAGTACTTAGCGGTGTGATTTTTGATTCATTGTACAAGGCCTTTCTAGCCTCCGTTTTGCTTGCCGTTTGCGCCGGCGTGCCTTATTTATCGTTCTGGTCGATATCACTTCTGTACTTCAAAGAGAATTACAAAGGTTTTTTTTCGTACTTATCTTTGTACTCATAGAGTACTTAATGGTGTGATTCTAGCCTCCGTTTTGCTTTCCGATTGCGCCGGCGTGCCATATTTATCATTCTGGTCGATATCACATCAGTACTAGACTGTGTGATTTTTGATTCCTTGTACAAGGCCATTCTGGCCTCCGTTTTGCTTGCTGTTTGCGCCGCCGTGCCTTATTTATCGTTCTGGTCGATTTCACATCAGTACTTCAAAGAGAATTACAAACTTTTTTTTTCAAACTTTTTTCGTACCCATAGAGTTCTTAACTGGTGATTTTTGATTCCTTGTACAAGGCCAGCCTCCTTTTGCTTGCCGTTTGCACCGGCGTGCCTTATGTATCGTTCGTCGATATCGTCAGTACTTCAAAGAGAATTACAAACGTTTTTTGACTTTTTGTCGTACCCATAGAGTACTTAATGTGTGATTTTTGATACCTTGTACAAGGTCATTCTGGCCTCCTTTTGCTTGCCGTTTGCTCCGGCATGCCTTATTTATCGTTCTGGTCGATATCACATCAGTACTTCAAAGAGAATTACAAATGTTTTTTCATACTTTTTTTCGTACCCATAGAGTACTTAACTGTGTGATTTTTGATTCCTTGTACAAGGCCATTCTGGCCTCCGTTTTGCTTGCCGTTTGCGCCGGCGTGCCTTATTTATCGTTCTGGTCGATAACACATCAGTACTTTAATGAGAATTACAAACGTTTTTTTTCGTACTTTGTTTTGTACCCATAGAGTACTTAACGGTGTGATTTTTGATTCCTTGTACAAGGCCATTCTGACCTCCGTTTGCTTGCCGTTTGCGCCGGCGTACCTTATTTATCGTTCTGGTCGATACCACATCAGTACTTCAAAGAGAATTACAAACGTTTTTTTCGTACTTTTTTTCGTACCCATAAAGTACTTAACTGTGTGATTTTTGATTCCTTGTACAAGGCCATTCTGGCCTCTGTTTTGCTTGCCGTTTGCGCCGGCGTGCCTTATTTATCGTTCTGGTCGATATCACATCAGTACTTCAAAGAGAATTACAAACTTTGTTTTCGTACTTTTTTTCGTACCCATAGAGTACTTAACTGTGTGATTTTTGATTCCTTGTACAAGGCCATTCTGGCCTCCGTTTTGCTTGCCGTTTGCGCCGGCGTGCCTTATTTATCGTTCTGGTCGATATCACATCAGTACTTCAAAGAGAATTACAAACGTTTCCTACTCTTTTTGTACCCATAGAGTACTTAACGGTGTGATTTTTGATTCCTTGTACAAGGCCATTCTGGCCTCCGTTTTGCTTGCCGTTTGCGCCGGCGTGCCTTATTTATCGTTCTGGTCGATGTCACATCAGTACTTCAAAGAGAATTAGAAACGTTTTTTTTCGTACCCTTTCTTGTACCCATAGAGTACTTAACGGTGTGATTTTTGATTCCTTGTACAAGGCCATTCTGGCCTCTTTTTATGTTGCCGTTTGCGCCGGCGTGCCTTACTTATCATTCTGGTCGATATCACATTAGTCCTTCAAAGAGAATTTGATGTAAACCGAATCTCGTAGGATCGTTGATTAAAGCACAGCAAACGATTCAGCTTTGAAAAGTATAATTTTTATGGATTTTCTGAATATAAAATGAAAATAACAAAATGGATATGTAAATACTCCATCTCAGAATATTTACTACGGTGATCCCATCTCAGGAACACCAACCAATTACCCTGTCTCAGGATAATCGAAAGAACCCAATCACTAGAAGTTCTTGAAATAAAACAAAGTGTTTTTCAATTCCCCAAAATATTCTCCTTTTTGAGTTCAGCCCTCAAACATATAAATAGAGAAATTATGACCTAATGCCCTAGTAGAATGGCGCCAATTTGGGCTATTGGGCCTGATTATTAGTTCTACTAATTCTACTAAATAAAAGCCCAATGCAAATTAAAATAAATAAATAAAATAGTCCATAAAACTGAATATTGGCGCCCCATGTGTGGGCTTTTATTGTTGGATCTTCCTCTTGAATTGGGGCTACATCATTCCCTCCCGCTTCAAAAGGATTCGTCCTCGAATCAACCCGGATCGAACACGAATATTGTGCTTCCATACGTCCACGCAACCACAGAGAAACTCAGAATCACAACATCGCAAAAATATGGAATGGCGCGAGTGGAGAAATCAGCGACAACAAAATCCAAAGGGCGGCAATGCTGTAAATATGGATCCACATATACATGTGGCGCGTGTAACGCCTTCAAATCAGCAACGAAAATTGCCGAGTGCACCTTTGAACCATCGGATTGCACCGGTTCGGGCCCCGGTTGGACCACAATCGATTCAGCAAGTAAGTCCACGGGCATAGTGATCGGGTCAACCCCAATATCCACCTTGACATAGGCAATCTCGGTAGAATGGTCGGGTACCGGGAAAGGAGAATCAATAGTAGCAACTGGAACAACATCATTAGTAAGTGCATGAGGAACCGCAATGAACTCCTCCGTGGCTGAATCAACAATAAGAATGTCAACCACCTCGGGTACCACAGCCGTAGGGAGGTTGGGAATAACCTGTTTATTCGATTTAGCACGTGAAGGAGAGAATTTGGGCAGTTTGCCAGCCATAGCATCTTCACGTGTTACACCATACGTGATAAAGAAAAGGTCAACGTCCGCCTTCCACTTTGCGTCTAATGTCCTCCAACGTTCTGCACGTTTTAATTTCCGTTGTTCTGCCTCTAATTTCTGTTGCGCAATACATTCTAATTCGTGTCGTGGATCGAGGTTGTCACGTAATGCATTTAGGGCAGCCATAATTTCAACATGTCTTCGATCGGATTCAACTTGATGTCGCTCGAAGTCTGTATGGATGTCGTCGAAACTTGCACGTAGTTTATCCATTGCAGCAACTTGCAAATAATCTTCCAAGAACGCAGCTGTAATATTCCGATTTTCGGGAAAAAGGCAGACGTGTCTTTTTACGAAAATGAAATATTGGTTCGGTTCCTTTTATTCGGAGTTAATTAATTGGACGTGTACATATATATATTTCGAGTTTATATATATATAAGAAAAAGAAAATCTGAATTTTGGTAATAAGGGTGTTTATGGAAAATTAAGGTTTTGTGTGAAGTGGTAATTAAAGGGAAAATTAGACTAATAATCCCCATAACCTAATTACAAAAAGAAGCAGCCACGTTTTTTCTTCTCTTCTGCGCATTCAAGGAGAGAATTGAGAGTTGGGAAAGTTTCACCAATAACTGAAGCAATTCTTGGTTTTCCCAAGAGAGTTTATCACCACCACCTCATACGGCGACACCATCACCGAGGTCTCAACAGAGTTTGTCACCCCGACCTCATCAGGAACGACCTCCACGATGGCACGTGGGAAGTTCGGTTCAGTTCACCATGGTAAGTGATATCCCAGCTGGCTATGTACCACCACCTGTGGCTGCTAGCGTGTACCCTCCACCAACAAGTGTTTATCCACCGGTGTATCCTCAGCAGCAGCAGGTCTTTTACCCTCCTCATGTAGGACATGCTCCTCAACCTACCGTACCACCTTCACCATGCGTTGATCATCAACAAGGCGTTGGTTACCCACCTTTTGGTTTTCAGCAACCCCAGTACCCTCCGCAGCCTCACCAGTTTTACCCTCAGGGATACTATCCTTACCAGCCTATACCTCAAGCGAATCCGGCTTACCCTCCTCAACAACAGTACCCACAGCAGATACCCTATGATTACCCACCGGTTTACCCACCAGTTAGACCGGCTTTTGAGCAAGCACCAGTTGTGGATTGGTACACAAGGTTAAGAAGGAATCGGGTTGAGAACTTTTATGGAAATGTGGAACATACAAAGGCTGAAGAATGGCTGAGAGGTTTTGAGAAGGCTTGCAGGAATATACATGTTCCTGAGACAGAAATGGCACAGCTGGCAGTCGGTTTCCTCTTAGGTGCAGCAGAAGCTTGGATTGATGCCGTTCAAAGCAGTAATGGAAAGTTAACGGATTGGGAAGGTTTCAAAGCTATGTTTTACAACGAATACTTCCCGGCTACGGTGCAAGCAGATAAGGCAAGTCAGTTTTTGAAGTTTAAGCAAGGTACTCAAAACACGGTGACCCAGTACACCAATAAGTTTAATGAATTGGGGCGGTTCTACCCCGAGTTGATGAAAGTGGAGGAAAGAAAGATGGCTCTTTACAAGGAAGGATTAGCTTATGAAATACAGTCTGGCATGTTGGGATTTACAGCGAGGAACATGGCAGAGCTCTTGAATAAAGCCTTGGAGGTTGAGACCTTCAGGAAGAAGGCAACAGTTGTGATTGGAAACAAGAGGAACTTTGGGACGAGTCAGGGTAATTATCGGGGAGCACCGAAACAGAATGTCAAGAAGACAACAGCTCCTACGGCAGCTAAGGCCCCAAACAGTGCACACCTTTGTCCTAAGTGCAACAGAAATCATTCAGGGGAGTGCAAGAAAAATACTAATGGTTGCTACGTTTGCGGAGAGCCAGGGCACTTTTCTAGAGCGTGTCCAAACAGAGGGAACAAGGGCAGTTCGAGCCAAGGAAGTGGTAGAAGCGGACCCAGTCGACCGGTTCGTGTTTTCACGGTTGATGCTAGAGATGCAGAACCAGAGGACGATGTTATCTCAGGTACCTTATTGTTGTTAATTAAGATATTTTTATAGCACGTTTATTCATGCTGTAATTTTATTTAAATGAACAAATATGCACCTTAGGTATGATAATGTTAGATGATCTAGTGGTCAGAGCTTTGTTCGATACGGGAGCGTCTAACACTTTTGTGTCGACCAAGGTAGCTAAGAAGTTGAGTTTACCTTCGGAACCTTTAAGAAACACTTTGGAGATAACTACACCGCTAGGAAAGGTAACAAAGGTAACTAGGATGACACCTCAAGTGGAAGTTCGAGTTGGATCTTATCGATGCAAGAGCGACTTCACGGTTTTAGACTTTTCAGACTTTGATGTGATTCTTGGGATAGACTGGCTATCCGAGAATTTTGTCCACTTGGATTGTAGAGAGAAGGAAGTGACTTTTAAAGTACCCGGGAAATCAGATAAGAAGTATCAGGGTAATGTGTACAAGCCGAGTAAGAAGCGACATCCGTAATTTCAGCGGTTAAGGCAATTAGAGCCTGTCAGAAGGGTTGTGAAGGCTACTTGTTGTACGCAGTGGATGTGGAACAAGTGAAGCCCAAGCTGGAGGAAACTCCGGTAGTAAGAGAGTATCCTGAGGTATTTCCGGAAGAGTTACCGGGAAATATGCCGGATAGGGAAATCGAGTTTGAGATCAAGTTGATACCGGGAGCGGCACCAGTTGCTAAGGCACCCTATAGGATGGCACCGGCTGAGTTAAAGGAGTTGAAAGCACAACTTAAGGATATGCTTGAGAGGAACATAATTCAGCCCAGTACTTCACCTTGGGGAGCCCCTGTTTTGTTCATGAAGAAGAAAGATGGTAGCATGAGGATGTGTATCGATTACAGGGCGCTGAATAATCTTACCATCAAGAACAAGTATCCCTTGCCGAGGATTGATGATCTCTTTAACCAGTTGCAAGGAAAGAAAGTGTTCTCTAAGATTGACCTGTCTGGTTATCATCAGTTGAAGATCAAGGTAGCAGATATACCGAAGACGGCTTTTAGTACGAGGTAGGGACATTATGAGTTCTTAGTCATGCCTTTTGGACTCACTAATGCTCCATCTGCATTTATGGATTTGATGCAGCGAGTCTTCATGCCATACTTGGATAAGTTTGTGATAGTGTTCATAGACGACATCCTAGTATACTCTAAGGATGAGAAAGAACATGAGGAACACTTAAGGATAGTGTTGAATACCTTAAAGGAGAATCAGTTGTTTGCTAAGTTTTCTAAGTGTGACTTTTGGTTGAAACAAGTCGGTTTCATGGGTCATGTCATTTCTGAAGATGGTACTAAAGTTGACCCAGCAAAGATTGAGGCAGTTGAGAATTGGCCTAGACCTACCACCGTTTCAGAAGTAAGAAGTTTTCTTGGGTTGGCTGGTTACTACCGGAAGTTTGTACAAGACTTTTCGAAGATAGCTACTCCACTCACTAAGCTGACACAGAAGAATGTGAAGTTTGAATGGACTAGAGAGTGCGAAATAGCTTTTCAGACACTGAAGAGAAAGTTGACTACGGCCCCAGTTTTAGCAGTTCCGGAGATCTTTGATAATTACGATGTCTATACCGATGCTTCGGACAGGGTCCAGGTTGTGTGTTGATGCAAGGAGGGAAAGTGATCGCCTATGCATCTAGGCAGTTGAAGGTGCATGAGAAGAATTACCCGACATAAGGCATCGGTAGTTTTTGCCTTAAAGACTTGGAGGCACTACTTGTATGGAGTTAAAGCAAGGATCTTCACCGACCATCAGAGTTTAAAGTATTTCTTCACCCAAGAGAATCTGAATATGAGACAGAGGAGATGGTTAGAATTTGTAAAGGATTACGATTTGGATATTCAGTACCATCCGGGAAAAGCAAATGTAGTAGCAGATGCTTTGAGCAGGAAACCAGTGTTTGCAGCTTCCAGTGTTGAGGTAGTGGCAGAAAGGCTAGATGGGCTGCAAATCAGAAGCTTTGATCAGATCGAAGACCGACAGTTTGTGGCACCATTGTTAGCAATATCTGAGTTGATGGATGACATTCGGGAGAAGCAAGACGAAGATCCGGTTTTGGTTGATTTGAAGCGGGTGGCTAGAGAGAAGCCTACAGTTGGTTACGTGCTAGATAAGAGTGGAAATCTGTGGTACCAGGATCGTCTGTGTGTACCTAATGTCGGCGGCCTAAGACAAAGAGTTATGGAAGAGGCACACAGAATTGCTTTTACGGTTCATCCAGGTGCTACTAAAATGTACAGATATTTAAAGGAAAGATTTTGGTGGCCCTCGATGAAGTTGGAAATAGCCAAGTTCGTGGCGGAGTGTGACATTTGTCAGAAAGTGAAAGCAGAGCATAGAAGACCAGGAGGAATGCTTAAGCCCTTGGATATTCCTGAATGGAAGTGGGATAAGATTACAATGGACTTCATCACCGGTTTACCGAAGACTAAGGGAGGGCATGATGCGATTTGGGTAATCGTGGATAGATTGACCAAATCTGCCCATTTCCTACCGTATAAGGTTGACCTGCCTTTGAAGAAGATGACAACACTATATCTGGATAATATAGTGAAGCTACACGGAGTTCCTATTTCGATAGTTTCAGATCGTGACTCGAGATTCGTCAGTCGGTTTTAGAAGAGTTTACAAGAAGCCTTTGGAACCAAGTTGGATTTAAGTACAGCCTTTCATCCTCAGACAGATGGGCAATCTGAGAGGACAATCCAAACACTCGAGGACATGCTAAGAGCTTGTGTTTTGGAAGTAGGTGGATCATGGGATGATTACTTACCCGTAGCGGAGTTTGCTTACAACAACAGTTATCATGCAAGTATTGGCATGCCACCGTTTGAGGCATTGTATGGAAGAAGATGTAGAACGCCGCTGTTTTGGGATGAAGTCGGGGAAAGACAAATCACCGGGCCGGAATTGGTCGAGCAAGCTAAAGAAAGGGTTCAGCTGGTCAAGAAGAATCTGAAGGCGGCTCAAGATAGACAAAAGAGTTGGGCAGATGTTAGAAGGAGACCCCTTGAGTTTGAGGTTTGTGAAAGAGTGTATCTACGAGCTTCACCAATGAAGGGAGTGAAACGCTTTGGACAGAAAGGAAAGCTAAGTCCAAGGTATGTTGGACCTTTTGAGATCTTGGAAAGAGTTGGGACATTAGCTTATAAGATTCAGTTGCCAGAATCAATGTCGAAAGTCCATAACGTATTTCACGTTTCGATGTTGAAGAAATGTCTGACAAAGAACGATGTTGAAACTACGGTTGATCCAGAAATCCTACAAGATAATCTTGCTTACGACGAAAGACCTATCAAGATTTTAGACCGGAAAGAAAAGACGATTAAGAGGCGGATGATTCCTTTGGTGTTAGTTCAGTGGAGCAATCATTCACCCGAGGAGGCAACTTGGGAAGTGGAAAGCGACATGATCAGTGAGTTCCAAGAGTTTGTGGACCTACCAGGTATGTTCTAGTTTTGAGGACGAAACTCCTTTTAAGGGGGGAGAATGTAATATTCCAATTTTCGGGAAAGGGCAGACGTGTCTTTTTGCGAAAATGAAATATTGGGTTCGGTTCCTTTTATTCGGAGTTAATTAATTGGACGTGTACATATATATATTTCGAGTTTATATATATATATATAAGGAAAATCTGAATTTTGGTAATAAGAGTGTTTATGGAAAATTAAGGTTTTGTGGGAAGTGGTAATTAAAGGGAAAATTTGACTGATAATCCCCATAACCTATTTAAAAAGAAAAAGAGCAGCCACGTTTTTTCTTCTCTTCTGCGCATTCAAGGAGAGAATTGAGAGTTGGGAAAGTTTCACCAATAATTGAAGCAATTCTTGGTTGTTTTCAGATCAGACGAGAGCGTTGGAATCGTCGTGAGGAAAGCATCGTCTTGATACCAGTTTGGTTGGCAAAGCTGCAGGCTTTTGTTGAGGTTTTGATCAGTTTTGGGGCTGCATATAGGTAAGAAAAACTATTCCTATGATTTCAATTCTTAGTTGTAAGGATTAGATCTTTTCTTAAGAAGTTTTGGTGTTAGGAAGATGAGTTTTGCTTTGGTTATTGACTATGGATGATATGGTGCATTTAGATGAGGTTTTTCGTGCTTCACTGTGTTAATTTTGCTGATGTTTGGCTGAGAAACGATGTGGAAATCGTGTTGGAGATTTTAGGGTTCTAGCCGAAACCCAGGTCGGACGGGCGTCTGCTTCATGTGGACGGGCGTCTGCCTTGGCTACATTTCGGACGGGCGTCTGGATTACCTGGACGGGCGTCTGAGGTGTTGTTTTGGATTCAGGATGTTGCTGTTTTAGGTGGGACGAGCGTCTTGGGAAAGTGGACGGGCGTCCAGTAGGTTCCAGACGGGCGTCCATGTCTTTAAACGGGCGTTTGGTTGTTGTTCAGCCTTATAAGTACGTTTTATCATTTCTAAACCTTTAAACGTGATATGTTAACACTGTATAAACTTGAACAAGCCTGAATTGAGCTTCTGATTCGTTCAGTTAAAACACCGAATGTACTCTTAAAGGGAGTTGAAGTTCGGATCCGTCGGAAGAGCATGATAGGCTTGTGCTTTGATGAGTTAGCATTCATCAATGTCTGTGTAATTGCTAGGACTTGTCCGTGTCTAGTGGTCTAGGAAGAGAGTAGTATGTGTGAGGGAGATTATTTGAAAACACTTAGGTGGCTAGTTAATCATCCTAATAATCAACGTACTTGACTAGTAAAAGATTAAACAACATGTCTCTCTTGGCTAGGCACCAGGCTAAATCGCGATGCATGTGCTACCTCTGAAGGTGGAAGAACTCCGTAGGTCAAAGACCCTAAGTACGGAGGGACTCTGCTGAGACGCGCGAGTTATCGGAGTCTACCTATTTTAGTCTCCGTGGATATTGGTGTGATCCACTAATATGTTGCAAAAGAGTGTCCCAAAGGTGGATGCGCGTAGTGCCCTTGAGTGCGGTTGTAACACAGATAAGCTAAGTAGAAATGTTTAGTCAATTCATGTTGATGGACATGAAATGAACCATAGATTGAGTCGGTCTCACATAAACAACCAATCGATTTAAATATCTTTTCCTTATAAACTACAGTTGTTATCATAGCTTTTCTTTCTTATTAAGTACGTTGTACTTACCTCAAATGCATGTTTTCTATGTGTTTGGGGATGAGAAGATGAACAGGTTTTCGAGGAGGAGTTCGACGACGACGTTTGACGGCGCTCGTTGAAGACTTATCATTTACCGCTTTACTTTTACATTTGGATTACTTTTGATACTTTTGAGGTAGACTTTTGGTCTTTCGAGACGTGTAGTACTTTTCTTTTGGGATTTTCGTACTTTCTCAAATGTAATAAATTTACATTTCCGCTTTTAGATTTCCTTTTCTATTCTTAAACGTTTAGTAATTTTATACCCGAGTTTTTGCTTCCGGTTGCTTTAATTTGATACGACGTAGTAGAGGCTTACGTATAAAGTGAATTTACTTTTATTTTATACGTGCCGAACGTTTCATTTCCGGATAAGGACTCGGTGTCCGGGAACGGGGCGTTACAGTTGGTATCAGAGAGAAGCGTCCTTTTGGCTTCCTTTCTTTTAAGATAAGCTTCTTTAGATCTTTTAGTAACGTCTGGTTTTCTCGATCATCAGGATGGTGTTCACGAGGACTGGAGCGGGTGCAGAGTCTTCCAGAGTTCGGGGGGAAAGTCCCATACCGGTTGTAGGGGGTGGTGTAGTGAGGCCGATACCCTTATCCCAGGAGAGTTTATCCCCACCACCTCATACGGCGACACCATCACCGAGGTCTCAACAGAGTTTGTCACCCCGACCTCATCAGGAACGACCTCCACGATGGCATGTGTGAAGTTCGGGTCAGTTCACCATGGTAAGTGATATCCCAGCTGGCTATGTACCATCACCTGTGGCTAGCGTGTACCCTCCACCAACAAGTGTTTATCCACCAGTGTATCCTCAGCAGCAGCAGGTCTTTTACCCTCCTCCTGTAGGTCATGCTCCTCAACCTACCGTACCACCTTCACCACGCGTTGATCATCAACAAGGCGTTGGTTACCCACCTTTTGGTTTTCAGCAACCCCAGTACCCTCCGCAGCCTCACCAGTTTTACCCTCAGGGATACTATCCTTACCAGCCTGTACCTCAAGCGAATCCGGCTTACCCTCCTCAACAACAGTACCCACAACAGATACCCTATGGTTACCCACCGGTTTACCCACCGGTTAGACCGGATTTTGAGCAAGCACCAGTTGTGGATTGGGACACAAGGTTAAGAAGGAATCGGGTTGAGAACTTTTATGGAAATGTGGAACATACAAAGACTGAAGAATGGCTGAGAGGTTTTGAGAAGGCTTGCAGGAATATACATGTTCCTGAAACAGAAATGGCACAGCTGGCAGTCAGTTTCCTCTTAGGTGCAGCAGAAGCTTGGATTGATGCCGTTCAAAGCAGTAATGGAAAGGTAACGGATTGGGAAGGGTTCAAAGCTATGTTTTACAACGAATACTTCCCGGATACGGTGCAAGCTGATAAGGCAAGTCAGTTTTTGAAGTTTAAGCAAGGTACTCAACACACGGTGACCCAGTACGCCAATAAGTTTAACGAATTGGGGCGGTTCTACCCCGAGTTGATGAAAGTGGAGGAAAGAAAGATGGCTCTTTACAAGGAAGGATTAGCTTATGAAATACAGTCTGGCATGTTGGGATTTACAGTGAGGAACATGGCAGAGCTCTTTAATAAAGCCTTGGAGGTTGAGACCTTCAGGAAGAAGGCCACAGTTGTGATTGGAAACAAGAGGAACTTTGGGACGAGTCAGGGTAATTATCGGGGAGCACCGCAACAGAATGTCAAGAAGACAACAGCTCCTACGGCAGCTAAGGCCCCAAACAGTGCACCCCTTTGTCCTAAGTGCAACAGAAATCATTCAGAGGAGTGCAAGCAAAATACTAATGGTTGCTACGTTTGCGGAGAGCCAGGGCACTTTTCTAGAGCGTGTCCAAACAGAGGGAACAAGGGCAGTTCGAGCCAAGGAAGTGGTAGAAGCGGACCCAGTCGACCGGTTCGTGTTTTCGCGGTTGATGCTGGAGATGCAGAACCAGAGGACGATGTTATCTCAGGTACCTTATTGTTGTTAATTAAGATATTTTTATAGCACATTTATTCATGCTGTAATTTTATTTAAATGAACAAATATGCACCTTAGGTATGATAATGTTAGATGATCTAGTGGTCAGAGCTTTGTTCGATACGGGAGCGTCTAACAGTTTTGTATCGACCAAGGTAGCTAAGAAGTTGAGTTTACCTTCGGAACCTTCACGAAACACTTTGGAGATAACTACACCTCTTGGAAAGGTAACAAAGGTAACTAGGAAGATACCTCAAGTGGAAGTTTGAGTTGGATCTTATCGATGCAAGAGCGACTTCACGGTTTTAGACTTTTCAGACTTTGATGTGATTCTTGGGATAGACTGGCTATCCGAGAATTTTGTCCACTTGGATTGTAGAGAGAAGGAAGTGACTTTTAAAGTACCCGGGAAATCAGATAAGAAGTATCAGGGTAATGTGTACAAGCCGAGTAAGAAGCGACATCCGATAATTTCAGCGATTAAGGCAATTAGAGCCTGTCAGAAGGGTTGTGAAGGCTACTTGTTGTACGCAGTGGATGTGGAACAAGTGAAGCCCAAGCTGGAGGAAACTCCGGTAGTAAGAGAGTATCCTGAGGTATTTCCGGAAGAGTTACCGGGAAATATCCCGGATAGAGAAATCGAGTTTGAGATCAAGTTGTTACCGGGAGCGGCACCAGTTGCTAAGACAACCTATAGGATGGCACCGGCTGAGTTAAAGGAGTTGAAAGCACAAATTAAGGATATGCTTGAGAGGAACATAATTCAGCCCAGTACTTCACCTTGGGGAGCCCCTGTTTTGTTCGTGAAGAAGAAAGATGGTAGCATGAGGATGTGTATCGATTACAGGGCGCTGAATAATATTACCATCAAGAACAAGTATCCCTTGCCGAGGATTGATGATCTTTTTAACCAGTTGCAAGGAAAGAAAGTGTTCTCTAAGATTGACCTTAGGTCTGGTTATAATCAGTTGAAGATCAAGGTAGCAGATATACCGAAGACGGCTTTTAGTACGAGGTATGGACTTTATGAGTTCTTAGTCATGCCTTTTGGACTCACTAATGCTCCATCTGCATTTATGGATTTGATGCAGCGAGTCTTCATGCCATACTTGGATAAGTTTGTGATAGTGTTCATAGACGACATCCTAGTATACTCTAAGGAAGAGAAAGAACATGAGGAACACTTAAGGATAGTGTTGAATACCTTAAATGAGAATCAGTTGTTTGCTAAGTTTTCTAAGTGTGACTTTTGGTTGAAACAAGTCGGTTTCTTGGGTCATGTCATTTCTGAAGATGGTATTCAAGTTGACCCAGCAAAGATTGAGGCAGTTGAGAATTGGCCTAGACCTACCACCGTTTCAGAAGTAAGAAGTTTTCTTGGGTTGGCTGGTTACTACCGGAAGTTTGTACAAGACTTTTCGAAGATAGCTACTCCACTCACTAAGCTGACACAGAAGAATGTGAAGTTTGAATGGACTAGAGAGTGCAAAATAGCTTTTCAGACACTGAAGAGAAAGTTGACTACGGCCCCAGTTTTAGCAGTTCCGGAGATCTTTGATAATTATGATGTCTATACCGATGCTTCGGGACAGGGTCTAGGTTGTGTGTTGATACAATGAGGGAAAGTGATCGCCTATGCATCTAGGCAGTTGAAGGTGCATGAGAAGAATTACCCGACACATGTTCTAGAGTTGGCGGCGGTAGTTTTTGCCTTAAAGACTTGGAGGCACTACTTGTATGGAGTTAAAGCAAGGAACTTCACCGACCATAAGATTTTAAAGTATTTCTTCACCCAAGAGAATCTGAATATGAGACAGAGGAGATGGTTAGAATTTGTAAAGGATTACGATTTGGATCTTCAGTACCATCCAGGAAAAGCAAATGTAGTAGCAGATGCTTTGAGCAGGAAACCAGTGTTTGCAGCTTCCAGTGTTGAGGTAGTGGCAGAAAGGCTAGATGGGCTGCAAATCAGAAGCTTTGATCAGATCGAAGACCGACAGTTTGTGGCACCGTTGTTAGCAAGATCTGAGTTGATGGATGACATTCGGGAGAAGCAAGACGAAGATCCGGTTTTGGTTGATTTGAAGCGGGTGGCTAGAGAGAAGCCTACAGTTGATTACGTGCTAGATAAGAGTGGAAATCTGTGGTACCAGGATCGTCTGTGTGTACCTAAGACAAAGAGTTATGGAAGAGGCACACAGAATTGCTTTTGCGGTTCATCCAGGTGCTACTAAAATGTACAGAGATTTAAAGGAAAGATTTTGGTGGCCCTCGATGAAGTTGGAAATAGCCAAGTTCGTGGCGGAGTGTGACATTTGTCAGAAAGTGAAAGCAGAGCATAGAAGACCAGGAGGAATGCTTAAGCCCTTGGATATCCCTGAATGGAAGTGGGATAAGATTACGATGGACTTCATCACTGGTTTACCGAAGACTAAGGGAGGGCATGATGCGATTTGGGTAATCGTGGATAGATTGACCAAATCTGCCCATTTCCTACCGTATAAGGTTGACCTGCCTTTGAAGAAGATGACAACACTATATCGGGATAATATAGTGAAGCTACACGGAGTTCCTATCTCGATAGTTTCAGATCGTGACTCGAGATTCGTCAGTCGGTTTTGGAAGAGTTTACAAGAAGCCTTTGGAACCAAGTTGGATTTAAGTACAGGCTTTCATCCTCAGACAGCTGGGCAATCTGAGAGGACAATCCAAACACTCGAGGACATGCTAAGAGCTTGTGTATTGGAAGTAGGTGGATCATGGGATGATTACCTACCCGTAGCGGAGTTTGGTTACAACAACAGTTATCATGCAAGTATTGGCATGCCACCGTTTGAGGCATTGTATGGAAGAAGATGTAGAACGCCGCTGTTTTGGGATGAAGTCGGGGAAAGACAAATCACCGGGCCGGAATTGGTCGAGCAAGATAAAGAAAGGGTTCTGCTGGTCAAGAAGAATCTGAAGGTGGCTCAAGATAGACAAAAGAGTTGGGCAGATGTTAGAAGGAGACCCCTTGAGTTTGAGGTTGGTGAAAGAGTGTATCTACGAGCTTCACCAATGAAGGGAGTGAAACGCTTTGGACAGAAATGAAAGCTAAGTCCAAGGTATGTTGGACCTTTTGAGATCTTGGAAAGAGTTGGGACATTATCTTATAAGATTCAGTTGCCAGAATCAATGTCGAGAGTCCATAACGTATTTCACGTTTCGATGTTGAAGAAATGTCTGACAAAGAATGATGTTGAAACTACGGTTGATCCAGAAATCCTACAAGATAATCTTGCTTACGACGAAAGACCTATCAAGATTTTAGACCGGAAAGAAAAGACGATTAAGAGGCGGATGATTCCTTTGGTGTTAGTTCAGTGGAGCAATCATTCACCCGAGGAGGCAACTTGGGAAGTGGAAAGCGACATGATCAGTGAGTTCCAAGAGTTTGTGGACCTACCAGGTATGTTCTAGTTTCGAGGATGAAACTCCTTTTAAGGGGGGAGAATGTAATATTCTAATTTTCGGGAAAGGGCAGACGTGTCTTTTTGCGAAAATGAAATATTGGGTTCGGTTCCTTTTATTCGGAGTTAATTAATTGGACGTGTACATATATATATTTCGAGTTTATATATATATATATAAGAAAAAGAAAATCTGAATTTTGGTAATAAGAGTGTTTATGGAAAATTAAGGTTTTGTGGGAAGTGGTAATTAAAGGGAAAATTTGACTGATAATCCCCATAACCTAATTACAAAAAGATGCCTCCACGTTTTTTCTTCTCTTCTGCGCATTCAAGGAGAGAATTGAGAGTTGGGAAAGTTTCACCAATAACTAAAGCAATTCTTGGTTTTTTTCAGATCAAACGAGAGCGTTGGAATCGTCGTGAGGAAAGCATCGTCTTGATACCAGTTTGGTTGGCAAAGCTGCAGGCTTTTGTTGAGGTTTCGATCAATTTTGGGGCTGTGTATAGGTAAGAAAAACTATTCCTATGATTTCAATTCTTAGTTGTAAGGATTAGATCTTTTCTTAAGAAGTTTTGGTGTTAGGAAGATGAGTTTTGCTTTGGTTAATGACTATGGATGATATGGTGCATTTAGATGATGTTTTTCGTGCTTCACTGTGTTAATTTTGCTGATGTTTGGCTGAGAAACGATGTGGAAATCGTGTTGGAGATTTTAGGGTTCTAGCCGAAACCCAGGTCGGACGGGCGTCTACTTCATGTGGACGGGCGTCTGCCTTGGCTACATTTCGGACGGGCGTCTGGATTACCTGGACGGGCGTCTGAGGTGTTGTTTTGGATTCAGGATGTTGCTGTTTTAGGTGGGACGAGCGTCTTGGGAAAGTGGACGGGCGTCCAGTAGGTTCCAGACGGGCGTCCATGTCTTTAAACGGGCGTTTGGTTGTTGTTCAGCCTTATAAGTACGTTTTATCATTTCTAAACCTTTAAACGTGATATGTTAACACTGTATAAACTTGAACAAGCCTGAATTGAGCTTCTGATTCGTTCAGTTAAAACACCGAATGTACTCTTAAAGGGAGTTGAAGTTCGGATCCGTCGGAAGAGCATGATAGGCTTGTGCTTTGATGAGTTAGCATTAATCAATGTCTGTGTAATTGCTAGGACTTGTCCGTGTCTAGTGGTCTAGGAAGAGAGTAGTATGTGTGAGGGAGATTATTTGAAAACACTTAGGTGGCTAGTTAATCATCCTAATAATCAACGTACTTGACTAGTAAAAGATTAAACAACAAGTCTCTCTTGGCTATGCACCAGGCTAAATCGTGATGCATGTGCTACTGATACATATCATGGAAGGTCAAATATCCACTTCAGATTCAAGAAGGACCAATGACGAGAGCTCGGAAGCGAAGACTCGAAGATGCGTTGAAGAAATTAGTTCTTTCATTATCTTATAATCGATTGGGAGAGGAAAAATTGTCTATTTTATTATTATTTATATGTAATAAAGGGTAGGGGGTATTTTAGGGAGTTTTGGCCAATTTTGGACAACCCTTCCCAAAATGGCAGTTTTGTCAAACCCGACCTTCGGCTTTCCATTTTGAGAAACTAAACCCTCCATTCCCAAGTACCCTATACCTTAAAGGTATTTGAGGCCCTACCCTACAATAATCTACCCTTTTTACCCTTCAAAAACCCGATACCTTTTTCACCTTAAATTTTGGAAACTGTCCCTACTAAAAATGGACCTTGTCCAAGATTGCGCCCAAGACATGTCCAAGACTTGTTCTAGACATGCCTTGGACGTGTCTTGCTCCTTCCACATTCTCCCACATCGATTTGAGTGAAGCTTTGCTCCCAAATTGACAAAGTATAAGTATTATTGTCCCACATTGCCTATTTGGGAGAAGTTCTCTTAGTTTTAGTTCTATATAAGCTTGTATATTTACCATGTATAAACCAAGTGATATTTTGAGTGATATTTTATATCTTTAAAGTTTCAGTGATTGAAACAAACATAGTTAAAACTTTTCCTTGCGACTGGGTGAAGGGTTAACTCGAGAATATATCAAAGGTGTGAGCAACCTTTGTGCGACATTCTCAAACTTGGAGAAACCCGAAGTGCGATTCCTAGGGTGGATCTAAGCTTGCTCCTATCTTTGTTCTTCATTTTCGTTCTTATTATCCTAATCTAGTAAGTTTTTCGATTTTCCTTCTTGTTTTCTTTTCAATAAAACGTGTTATTAGCTTAATTAGCAAGAACACTTAAATCTAGATCCTTAGAATTCATATCATTTGTTATCAGAGACTAGGGATTGAGGTGTTCATATACTTGTTTTCTTGTTTGTTCTTGATTTTTTTCTTGGTGTTCTTATAATAAAAAAAAATCCTTTCGTTGTTATAAAAGAAAAAAAAAAAAGAAGCCTATATAGTAGTTCTCCATACAACAGCCTGTTCGTGAAATTCTGCAACACTAGGTCTTTATACAATTTCGTTTTAGGTATCTTAAACAATTCCAAATAATCCGAAAATTGGTGACCCCATATGAAATTCTCTGTTCTACAACTTTCACCTTTTGAGTTTTTCCAGATTCATCATTGTCTGATCAGAATTCTCCTCGTAAGTCACTGCTATCATTTAAGAAATTTTTTTTTTGACAGATTACACCACTTGTCAAACAACGATTGTTTGGTTGACCTAGAAACATCCAAATGCTTTGAAATTTTGGTATCTTCTAGAAAATTTCATGATCTAAAAGTTTCGTTCATCGTTCCTTTTCAAATTCGTTATCGTTTAGTCGTGAAAGTTTCTGTCATTTCGTGTTCCAGTTCCGTGAATTGTCTGCACTATTTGCTCTTGTTTTTGATTTGTTTGACGGTTGGCATTTACCCAAGGCAAGAAGGAGGGAGAGTGTCAAACACGAGTGACTTGTGAGGATATACATTCTTTGATCATGGATTGCGACTTGTTTTATTCACATTGTCTTATTCGGGGTAAGGAATACGAGTTCTGCATTGATCACGATGAAGAAGCGACTTTAGTTAGTACTGCGTTGGTTAATGAGCTTGATTTGCCTTTGTATAGGCATCCTGATCCTTATTACAAAAAATTTAGCGGTCGTCGGGTACATGTTATAAGTCAAGCAAGGGTTTACATTGATCTTAATGGTTATAAGTGTGTTATGTTATGTGATGTATTCCCAATGCAAGGTGAATCTATAGTTCTCGGACAGCAATGGTTACATGAGTATAAAGCCAGGTATGATTCGTCCCGTGCTTGGTATTCTTTTTATGGTATGGGTATGAAGTATGTCCTAGCATCAAGGAAAGTGGTACGTGTTGATAATTTGGTGCAAGATTGGTTGGATAAATCGAGAAAGGTTTTTGAAGATTGCCTTCAGGATTTCCCTAAACGGGTTATGGAGAACTATAAACAGCGGTGTGATGAATTGGATGCTGAAAAGACATTGAGAGAGGCCAAGAACACACACTTTCTGGAACCTTGTGCATCCATGGAAGAGGTAATTCCAAAGGATGAGGCTGGAGTTAATGTTCGTGTTGTCAATGATGCTGATAGTCATGCAACGCATTTCATGGAAGTAGAAACTATTGAGGAGGAGTTCAAAAGTAAAGAATCTACGCTTGTGGTTGAGATGGAGAATTCTCGCAGGTCTGATATTGTGGATGTGCTTGTGGAGGAGGCACAATATGATTTTCTCTCATTGTCCGCTTGTTCGAGTCCTATTTCATCCCCTTTGCAGGTACCTCTTGAACCCCTATTTGAGGGCGACATTGGGTTATTAGATACGCCCCATGCATCCCATGTACTACCTTCGGATGTTCTTGACATTGTTGATATTGGCGGAAAGCCGGAGCACACTCTCGACGATCCGTATCTTGCGTATGTTGCGGTCAATCCTGATTTATGTTTATTTGATTATCAAGATACCTCACATGGCTTCAATCATATTTACATCATGCCACAAGACTGTTATGAGGCTCCTTTTGTGAAGTATGGTGCGGTCACTTCGTATGTTGCTGATGCAAGGTTGTTTATTCGCGTTCTTTTTTATCCCGGAATATCTTTGGTATTTATTTTGTGTTCTCACGAAGTTGTGCATGATGGTGCTCTGTTCTATGACATCCTATTGATTCGAGGACGAATCCTTTCCAACCGGGAGGGAATGATACATATCATGGAAGTTCAAATATCCACTTCAGATTCAAGAAGGACCAATGACGAGAGCTCGGAAGCGAAGACTCGAAGATGCGTTGAAGAAATTAGTTCTTTCATTATCTTATAATCGATTGGGAGAGGAAAACTTGTCTATTTTATTATTATTTATATGTAATAAAGGGTAGGGGTATTTTAGGGAGTTTTGGCCAATTTTGAACAACCCTTCCCAAAATGGCAGTTTTGTCAAACCCGACCTTCGGCTTTCCATTTTGAGAAACTAAACCCTCCATTCCCAAGTACCCTATACCTTAAAGGTATTTGAGGCCCTACCCTACAATAATCTACCCTTTTTACCCTTCAAAAACCCGATACCTTTTTCACCTTAAATTTTGGAAACTGTCCCTACTAAAAATGGACCTTGTCCAAGATTGCGCCCAAGACATGTCCAAGACTTGTCCTAGACATGCCTTGGACGTGTCTTGCTCCTTCCACATTCTCCCACATCGATTTGAGTGAAGCTTTGCTCCCAAATTCACAAAGTATAAGCATTATTGTCCCACATTGCCTATTTGGGAGAAGTTCTCTTAGTTTTAGTTCTATATAAGCTTGTATATTTACCATGTATAAACCAAGTGATATTTTGAGTGATATTTTATATCTTTAAAGTTTCAGTGATTGAAACAAACATAGTTAAAACTTTTCCTTGCAACTGGGTGAAGGGTTAACTCGAGAATATATCAAAGGTGTGAGCAACCTTTGTGCGACATTCTCAAACTTGGAGAAACCCGAAGTGCGATTCCGAGGGTGGATCTAAGCTTGCTCCTATCTTTGTTCTTCATTTTCGTTCTTATTATCCTAATCTAGTAAGTTTTTCGATTTTCCTTCTTGTTTTCTTTTCAATAAAACGTGTTATTAGCTTAATTAGCAAGAACACTTAAATCTAGATCCTTAGAATTTATATCAGCTACCTCTGAAGGTGGAAGAACTCCGTAGGTCAAAGACCCTAAGTACGGAGGGAATCTGCTGAGACGCCCGAGCTATCGGAGTCTACCTATTTTAGTCTCCGTGGATATTGGTGTGATCCACTAATATGTTGCAAAAGAGTGTCCCAAAGGTGGATGCGCGTAGTGCCCTTGAGTGCGGTTGTAACACAGATAAGCTAAGTAGAAATGTTTAGTCAATTCATGTTGATGGACATGAAATGAACCATAGATTGAGTCGGTCTCACATAAACAACCAATCGATTTAAATATCTTTTCCTTATAAACTACAGTTGTTATCATAGCTTCTCTTTCTTATTAAGTACGTTGTACTTATCTCAAATGCATGTTTTCTATGTGTTTGGGGATGAGAAGACGAACAGGTTTTTGAGGAGGAGTTCGACGACGACGTTTGACGGCGCTCGTTGAAGACTTATCATTTACCACTTTACTTTTACATTTGGATTATTTTTGATACTTTTGAGGTAGAATTTTGGTCTTTCGAGACGTGTAGTACTTTTCTTTTGGGATTTTCGTACTTTCTCAAATGTAATAAATTTACATTTCCGCTTTTAGATTTCCTTTTCTATTCTTAAACGTTTAGAAATTTTATACCCGAGTTTTTGCTTCCGGTTGCTTTAATTTGATACGACGTAGTAGAGGCTTACGTATAAAGTGAATTTACTTTTATTTTATACGTGCCGAACGTTCCATTTCCGGATAAGGACTCGGTGTCCGGGAACGGGGCGTTACAGCAGCAGATGATTCCTCGCAAAAACAGAATTTGAGGACTAAAAACGCAGCTGTTTATGAACAGCTAGGGTTGCGAAAATAGCAGCAAAATTTGAAGATGTAAGGAGCTGTTGAGTGCGGCTGCTATTAGGGTTCTTGTGAATCAAGGATTACGACTTCAAGAACAGAAAATTGAAATGCAGCAGCAAAATTCTTCAAGAAAACGCAGCAGTAAATTTCCCAACAAAAATTTTCGTCCCAGCAATAATTTAGGGTTCTTGTCACGACCAAATGGTATGGAATTTGGAAAAACACAAAGAACAAAAATTGTAGAGAACGAAATTGTGGTTAAGACTGTTAAGTTTCAGAATTTTTGGACAGGTATAACCCACTCAAATTGAATTCGTAAACAGATCACTCCCGGATTATTGGTTTTGACAGAAACAGTCAACTAGGTGACGGCGACTATTGTGCAAAACCGGTCGGGACTCTGAAAAAACTCAAAGAATCAAAGTTGTAGAAAAATGAATTTCCTATGTGTTCACAAAATTTCATTCAATTCCGACCACCACAACTCCCTGAAAACATTGTTGACTACAAGATGTTCCAGAAAATTGAGCAGAATATTCCGATCCGAATTTGATCAAGATAAAATCCGAATTTGCAAAAGTGCCAAAGAGACAAAAGATAGCCAATACAATTTTCTATCTACTGGTAAATTTTGAGGATTTTTAGACTTGTTTTGAATAGAGAACGATTGGAAACAAAGTCGGACAGTCAGATTTCAAGAGCAGAAAATTAGGGTTTCGAATCTCGTAGGATCGTTGATTAAAGCACAGCAAACGATTCAGCTTTGAAAAATATAATTTTTATGGATTTTCTGAATATAAAACGAAAATAACAAAAGGGATATGTAAATACTCCATCTCAGAATATTTACTACGGTGATCCCATCTCAGGAACACCAACCAATTACCCCGTCTCTGATACCACTTGATGTAAACCGAATCTCGTAGGATCGTTGATTAAAACACAGCAAACGATTCAGCTTTGAAAAGTATAATTTTTATGGATTTTCTGAATATAAAACGAAAATAACAAAAGGGATATGTAAATACTCCATCTCAGAATATTTACTACGGTGATCTCATCTCAGGAACACCAACCAATTACCCCGTCTCAGGATAATCGAAAGAACCCAATCACGGGAAGTTCTTGAAATAAAACAAAGTGTTTTTCAATTCCCCAAAATATTCTCCTTTTTCAGTTCAGCCCTAGTAGAGAAATTATGACCTAATGCCCTAGTAGAATTGCGCCAATTTGGGCTATTGGGCCTGATTATTAATTCTACTAATTCTACTAATTAAAAGCCCAATGCAAATTAAAATAAATAAATAAAATAGTCCATAAAACTGAATATAGGCGCCCCATGTGTGGGCTTTTATTGTTGGATCTTCCTCTTGAATTGGGGTTACATCAGAATTACAAACGTTTTTTTTCGTACTTATTTTTGTACCAATAGAGTACTTAACGGTGTGATTCTGGCCTCCGTTTTGCTTGCCGTTTGCGCCGGCGTGCCTTATTTATCGTTCTGGTCGATATCACATCAGTACTTCAAAGAGAATTACAAACGTTTTTTTTCGTACCCATAGAGTACTTAACTGTGTGATTTTTGATTCCTTGTACAAGGCCATTCTGGCCTCCGTTTTGCTTGCCGTTTGTGCGGCGTGCCTTATTTATCGTTCGGTCGATATCACATCAAGACATCAAAGAGAATTACAAACTTTTTTTCGTACTTTTTTCGTACCCATAGAGTACTTAACTGTGTGATTTTTGATTCCTTGTACAAGGTCATTCTGGCCTCCGTTTTGCTTGCCGTTTGCACCGGCGTGCCTTATTTATCGTTCTGGTCGATATCACGTCAGTACTTCAAAGAGAATTACAAACATTTTTACGTACTCTTTTTCGTACCCATAGAGTACTTAGCGGTGTGATTTTTGATTCATTGTACAAGGCCATTCTAGCCTCCGTTTTGCTTGCCGTTTGCGCCGGCGTGCCTTATTTATCGTTCTGGTCGATATCACTTCAGTACTTCAAAGAGAATTACAAACATTTTTTTCGTACTCTTTTTTGTACCCATAGAGTACTTGACGGTGTGATTTTTGATTCCTTGTACAAGGCCATTCTGGCGTCCGTTTTGCTTGACATTTGCGCCGGCATGCCTTATTTATCATTCCGGTCGATATCACATCAGTACTTCAAAGAGAATTACAAACGTTTTTTTTTCGTATTTATTTTTGTACCCATAGAGTACTTAACGGTGTGATTCTAGCCTCCGTTTTGCTTGCCGTTTGCACCGGCGTGCCATATTTATCGTTCTGGTCGATATCACATCAATACTTCAAAGAGAATTACAAACATTTTTTTTCGTACTTTTTTTCGTACCCATAGAGTACTTAACTGTGATTTTTGATTCTTGTACAAGGCCATTCGCCTCCGTTTTGCTTGCCGTTTGCGCGGCGTGCCTTATTTATCGTTCTGGTCGATATCACGTCAGTACTTCAAAGAGAATTACAAACGTTTTTTTTGTACTTTTTTTTGTACCCATAGAGTACTTAACTGTGTGATTTTTGATTCCTTGTACAAGGCCATTCTGGCCTCCGTTTTGCTTTCCGTTTGCGCCGGCGTGCCTTATTTATCGTTCTGGTCGATATCACATCAGTACTTCAAAGAGAATTACAAACGTTTTTTTCGTACTTTTTTCGTACCCATAGAGTACTTAACTGTGTGATTTTTGATTTCTTGTACAAGGCCATTCTGGCCTCCGTTTTGCTTGCCGTTTGCGCCGGTGTGCCTTATTTATCGTTCTGGTCGATATCACATCAGTACTTCAAAGAGAATTACAAACGTTTTTTTCGTACTTTTTTCGTACCCATAGAGTATTTAACTGTGTGATTTTTGATTCCTTGTACAAGGCCATTCTGGCCTCCGTTTTGCTTGCCGTTTGCGCGGCGTGCCTTATTTATTCGTTCTGGTCGATATCACATGCTTCAAAGATAATTACAAACGTTTTTTTCGTACTTTTTGTACCCATAGAGTACTTAACGTGTGTGATTCTGGCCTCTGTTTTGCTTGCCGTTTGCGGGCGTGCCTTATTATCGTTCTGGTCGATATCACATCAGTACTTCAAAGAGAATTACAAACGTTTTTTTCGTACTTTTTTTCGTACCCATAGAGTACGTGTGATTTTTGATTCCTTGTACAAGGCCATTCTGGCCTCCGTTTTGCTAGCCGTTTGCGCCGGCGTGCCTTATTTATCGTTCTGGTCGAGACCACCTCAGTACTTCAAAGACAATTACAAACGTTTTTTTCATACTTTTTTTTCGTACCCATAGAGTACTTAACTATGTGATTTTTGATTCCTTGTACAAGGCCATTCTGGCCACCGTTTTGATTGCTGTTTGCACCGGCGTGCCTTATTTATCGTTTGGGTCGATATCACGTCAGTACTTCAAAGAGAATTACAAACGTTTTTTTCGTACTTTGTTTTGTACCCATAGAGTACTTAACGTTGTGATTTTTGATTCCTTGTACAAGGCCATTTTGGCCTCCGTTTTGCTTGCCATTTGCGCCGGCGTGCCTTATTTATCGTTCTGGTCGATATCACATAAGTACTTCAAAGAGAATTTACAAAGGTATTTTTTCGTACTTATTTTTGTTCCCATAGAGTACTTAACGGTGTGATTCTAGCCTTCGTTTTGCTTGCCGTTTGTGCCGGCGTGCCATATTTATCGTTCTAGTCGATATCACATCAGTACTTCAAAGAGAATTACAAACATTTTTTTTCGTACCCATAGAGTACTTAACTGTGTGATTTTTGATTCCTTGTACAAGGCCATTCTGGCCTCCGTTTTGCATGCCGTTTGCAACGGCGTGCCTTATTTATCATTCTGGTCGATATCACATCAATACTTCAAAGATAATTACATACGTTTTTTTCGTCCTCTTTTTTGTACCCACAGAGTACTTAACGGTGTGATTTTTGATTCCTTGTACAAGGCCATTCTGGCCTCCGTTTTGCCTGCCGTTTGCGCCGGTGATACGATCCTATAATATTGTCTTATGTTTTATTAATATATAAAACACAAAAATAAGTTCTGCAAATACAAGGGAGGTGGCGCCATTTTGAAGATGAAAGGTTTAATACCTTAATTATTAGAAATTATGGCAATAGATGAAAGGTTTATATCTTATATTAATTATTAGAACCTTTCATTTTTCCAAAATTAAATGTAATTTATTATTATGCTTTTAATTACAAAGATGCTTGGTATTTTCAGCCTATATATATGGCTACTATAATTCGATGGAGATAGACAACTTTTGAGTGATAATTATATATTATATAAGAATTTTCTGTGATTGAAAATTTGTGAGTTATTCATGTTACCTTGCTGATTAGGCAAGTGATAACTTGAGAATCTATCAAAGGTTTGAGCAACCTTTTTTGTGACGTTCTCAACTTGGTGATTCGAGGTGCTGATTCCAAGGAAAAGCTAAGCTTTTCTCGTGTTCTTTGTTCCTTCATTGATTTCCTCAATCTAGATCCAAAATCTAGTTTTCAATTGGTATCAGAGACTAGGGATTGAGGTATCAAATATCCATTTGTTTGTGTTTTTCTTTCCTTTTCCATTTCATTTTTCATCTTAAAAAAAATCGAATTGTATGTGATATGCTTGTGTTCTTCATCATTTTCCAGAAAATTTACAAAAAAATCCGTGCCTGTTCATCTTCTTTGAAGGTTTCTTCAAGATTTCTTCATATCTTCAAGTTTCCCTCAAATCTGTCCAACCCGAAATTCCGTTTTTTTGTTTCATTCGTTTCCTATTCAAAACAAATCGGAAATTTATCAATTTTTACTGGTCGATATACTTTTTTTTTATCTATCTTTTGTCTCTTTACGACTTTTCCAAATTTGGAGTTTATCGTGGTCAAATCTGCCCACAATATCCTGCTCATTTTTCTGGAACAGTTTGTAAACGAATTCGATTTTCTGGAGTTGTAACGGTCGGAATTGCGTGATTTTTTCTGAGCTTATAGGAAATTTCCTGTTCTACAACTTTCATTCTTTGTATTTTTCCAAATTACAGATCAATTCTTCCCAATGGTCACCGTAACGTGCTAGTCTGTTTTTGTCCGAAAATCTGTTGTGTAGTCATCTGTTTACAAATTTATTTTGAGGAGGCTATCCACTTTCAATTTTCGTGAAACTCAACAATATTGAAGCAAATTTCATGATCTGCAAGTTTCATTCTTTGTGTCTTTTCAAATTCCTTACCGTTTGGTCGTGAAAATTGCTGTCATTTCGTGTTCTTGTTTGGAATTATCCGAGTTAGAGATGAAGTGGGGTCGTTGTGGTACGATACGCTACAATGGTTTTGTGTACTATATGGAATATGATCCCAAACTATATTATCTGGCTGATGTCAAGGAAGCCGACGCTGAATTTGTGAAGGAACAAAATGACTACCTCGCGGAGCGAAAAAGAATACCTTTACGACAACTTCTGCAAGAAAATATTGCTCGATTACAGAAGGAACTAGAGCATTCCAAATATTCTGACGCAAGACGAAGGAGGATATTTGCCGCAAAATCGACTGCTGAAGACGCGCTTTTCTTTCTGCAGTATGGTATAACTATTACCGAAGCTGCACGGGGCAAGGCACAAAATTCTTTCATGTTAATTGTATTGTTCCAAATCCTCTTAATGATGTGGTGCACGGTGATAATGTTCAGTTTGAAGCCAAAACCGTGGCTGATACAGTTGTGGATGATGTTGTTGTTGTTACTACCGAGGAAGAGATAGTCATTAAGGCTGAAATAAAACCGGATGTAGTTGAAGCGGATGAGGTTGTCTATGATTCTAATATTGCTGATGGTACTATAAATGAAGCGGTCATTGAAACAGTGGTGGTTCCAAAAGTGGAAGTTTTCGTTGATACCCCTGACCTGCACGACACTGACATTTTTGCTACCACCAATGCAGCAACTATTTTTACTATGGTTGATAGTGATTTTGTTGACAGTGAAATTTTAACGCACAAATTTCTTGATCCGTATTTGGTGCATGATGACGTATCTCCTTATTCTCATTTGTCTAATTATCTTGTTTCGCGGCCATGGAGTCGTTCTCAATTATATCCAGCCACAAAGTTGTTTTGGTATTCTTCTGGTGCAGCATGGTGCACATAATCCAACATCGCACGAGTTCAAGTTGTTTGTGCGCATTCTTTTTGACCCCGGCATAATTTTGGAGTTTCTTTTGAAGTTTCATGGTGTCAAGCTTGCAGATGCGGATTTCTACGACATCATGTTGATTCGAGGACGAATCATTTTCATCCGGGAGGGAATGATACGATCCTATAATATTATCTTATGTTTTATTAATATATAAAACATAAAAATAAGGTCTGCAAATACAAGGGAGGTGGCGCCATTTTGAAGATGAAAGGTTTAATACCTTAATTATTAGAAATAATGGCAAAAGATGAAAGGTTTATATCTTATATTAATTATTAGAACCTTTCATTTTTCCAAAATTAAATGTAATTTATTTTTATGCTTTTAATTACCAAGATGCTCGGTATTTTCAGCCTATATATATGGCTGCTATAATTCGATGGAGATAGACAACTTTTGAGTGATAATTATATATTATATAAGAATTTTCAGTGATAGAAAATTTGTGAGTTATTCATGTTACCTTGCTGATTAGGTAAGTGATAACTTGAGAATCTATCAAAGGTTTGAGCAACCTTTGTTGTGACGTTCTCAACTTGGTGATTCTGAGGTGCTGATTCCATGGAAAAGCTAAGCTTTGCTCGTGTTCTTCGTTCCTTCATTGATTTCCTCAATCTAGATCCAAAATCTAGTTATGAGCCGGCGTGCCTTATTTATCGTTCTGGTCGATAACACATCAGTACTTCAATGAGAATTACAAACGTTTTTTTTGTACTTTGTTTTGTACCCATAGAGTACTTAACGGTGTGATTTTGATTCCTTGTACAAGGCCATTCTGACCTCCGTTTGCTTGCCGTTTGCGCCGGCGTACCTTATTTATCGTTCTGGTCGATACCACATCAGTACTTCAAAGAGAATTGCAAACGTTTTTTTCGTACTTTTTTTCGTACCCATAAAGTACATAACTGTGTGATTTTTGATTCCTTGTACAAGGCCATTCTGGCCTCCGTTTTGCTTGCCGTTTGCGCCGGCGTGCCTTATTTATCGTTCTGGTCGATATCACATCAGTACTTCAAAGAGAATTACAAACGTTTTTTTCGTACTTTTTTTCGTACCCATAGAGTACTTAACTGTGTGATTTTTGATTCCTTGTACAAGGCCATTCTGGCCTCCGTTTTGCTTGCCGTTTGCGCCGGCGTGCCTTATTTATCGTTCTGGTCGATATCACATCAGTACTTCAAAGAGAATTACAAACGTTTTTTTTCGTACTTTTTTTCGTACCCATAGAGTACTTAACGGTGTGATTTTTGATTCCTTGTACAAGGCCATTCCGGCCTCCGTTTTGCTTGCCGTTTGCGCCGGCGTGCCTTATTTATCGTTCTGGTCGATATCACATCAGTACTTCAAAGAGAATTACAAACGTTTTTTTTCGTACTTTTTTTCGTACCCATAGAGTACTTAACTGTGTGATTTTTGATTCCTTGTACAAGGCCATTCTGGCCTCCGTTTTGCTTGCCGTTTGCGCCGGCGTGCCTTATTTATCGTTCTGGTCGATATCACATCAGTACTTCAAAGAGAATTACAAACGTTTTTTTTCATACTTATTTTTGTACCCATAGACTATTTGATTCCTTGTACAAGGCCATTCTGGCCTCCGTTTTGCTTGCCGTTTGCGCCGGCGTGCCTTATTTATCGTTCTGGTCGATATCACATCAGTACATCAAAGAGAATTAAACGTTTTTTTCGTAATTTTTTTCGTACCCATAGTGTACTTAACTGTGTGATTTTTGATTCCTTGTACGAGGTCATTCTGGCCTCCGTTTTGCTTGCCGTTTGCGCCGGCGTGCCTTATTTATCGTTCTGGTCGATATCACGTCAGTACTTGAAAGATATTTACAAAAGTTTTTCATACTTTTTTTTCGTACCCATAGAGTACTTAACTGTGTGATTTTTGAATCCTTGTACAAGATCATTCTGGCCACCGTTTTGCTTGCCGTTTGCGCCGGCGTGCCTTAATTATTGTTCGGGTCGATATCACGTCAGTACTTCAAAGAGAATTACAAACGTTTTTTTTCGTACTCTTTTTCGTACCCATAGAGTACTTAGCGGTGTGATTTTTGATTCATTGTACAAGGCCATTCTGGCCTCCGTTTTGCTTGCCGTTTGCGCCGGCGTGCCTTATTTATCGTTCTGGTCGATATCACTTCAGTACTTCAAAGAGAATTACAAACGTTTTTTTTGTAGTCTTTTTTGTACCCATAGAGTACTTAACGGTGTGATTTTTGATTCCTTGTACAAGGCCATTCTGGCCTCCGTTTTCCTTGCCGTTTGCGCCGGCGTGCCTTAATTATCGTTCTGGTCGATATTACGTCAGTTCTTCAAAGAGAATTTCAAATGTTTTTTTCGTACTTTTTTTCGTACCCATAGAGTACTTAACTGTGTGATTTTTGATTCCTTGTACAATGTCATTCTGGCCTCCGTTTTGCTTGCCGTTTGCGCCGGCGTGCGTTATTTATCGTTCTGGTCGATATCACATCAGTACTTCAAAGAGAATTACAAACGTTTTTTTCGTCCTCTTTTTTGTACCCATAGAGTACTTAACGGTGTGATTTTTGATTCCTTGTACAAGGCCATTCTGACCTCCGTTTTGCCTGCCGTTTGCGCCGACGTGCCTTTTTTATCGTTCTGGTCGATACCACATTAGTACTTCAAAGAGAATTACAAACGTTTTTTTTTCGTACCCATAAAGTCACTACTAAAAAAATACCTTTTTGCTACACTTTTGTTTGCCACGCTCCAGCGAAAAAGCACCTCAAAAAGTTACCTTTTGCATCACTGTTTACGAGCGACGCAAAAGGTACATTTACTGTAATTTTTTGATAAAAATGTGACGCGAAAACAACTTTTTTGCGACGCTCATAGAAAGTAACGCTACAGGTTCATTTTTTGCGACGTGTATTTTGTGGCGTGGAAAGCTATAGTGTAGCAAAAAGGTATTTTTTTGTAGTGAGTACTTAACTGTGTGATTTTTGATTCCTAGTACAAGGCCATTTTGGCCTCTGTTTTGCTTGCCGTTTGCGCCGGCGTGCCTAATTTATCGTTCTGGTCGATATCACATCAGTACTTCAAAGAGAATTACAAACTTTTTTTTTCGTACTTTTTTTCGTACCCATAAACTACTTAACTGTGTGATTTTTGATTCCTTGTACAAGGCTATTATGGCCTCCGTTTTGCTTACCGTTTTCGCCGGCATGCCTTATTTATCGTTCTGGTCGATATCACATCAGTACTTCAAAGAGAATTACAAACATTTTTTTTCGTACTTTTTTTCGTACCCAAAAAGCACTTAACGGAGTGATTTTTGATTCCTTGTAAAAGGCCATTATGGCCTCCATTTTGCTTACCGTTTTTGCCGGCGTGCCTTATTTATCATTCTGGTCGATATCACATCAGTACTTCAAAGAGAATTACAAACGTTTTTTTTCGTACTCTTTTTAGTACCCATAGAGTACTTAACGGTGTGATTTTTGATTCTTTGTACAAGGCCATTCTGGCCTCCGTTTTGCTTGCCGTTTGCGCCAGCGTGCCTTATTTATCGTTCGTCGATATCACATCAATACTTCAAAGAGAATTAGAAATGTTTTTTTCGTACACTTTTTTGTACCCATAGAGTACTTAACGGTGTGATTTTTGATTCCTTGTACAAGGCCATTCGCCTCCGTTTTGCTTGCCGTTTGCGCGGCGACTTATTTATCGTTCGTCGATATCACATCAAGATTTCAAAGAGAATTACAAACATTTTTTTTCGTACTTATTTTTTTACCCATAGAGTACTTAACGGTGTGATTTTTGATTCCTTGTACAAGGCCACTCGGCCTCCGTTTTGCTTGCCGTTTGCGCGGCGTGCCTTATATTTATCGTTCCGGTCGATAGCACATCAAGACATCAAAGAGAATTACAAACGTTTTTTTTACTTTTTTTCGTACCCATAGTGTACTTAACTGTGTGATTTTTGATTCCTTGTACAAGGTCATTCTGGCCTCCGTTTTGCTTGTCGTTCGCGCCGGCTCGCCTTATTTATCGTTCTGGTCGATATCACGTCATTACTTCAAAGAGAATTATAAACGTTTTTTCATACTTTTTTTCGTACTCATAGAGTACTTAACTGTGTGATTTTTGATTCCTTGTACAAGACCATTCTGGCCACCGTTTTGCTTGCCGTTTGCGCCGGCGTGCCTTATTTATCGTACGGGTCGATATCACGTCAGTACTTCAAAGAGAATTACAAACGTTTTTTTCGTACTCTTTTTCGTACCCATAGAGTTCTTAGCGGTGTGATTTATGATTCCTTGTACAAGGCAATTCTGGCCTCCGTTTTCCTTGTTGTTTACACCGGCGTGCCTTATTTATCATTCCGATCGATATCACATCAGTACTTCAAAGAGAATTACAAACGTTTTTTCATACTTATTTTTGTACCCATAGAGTACTTAACGGTGTGATTCTAGCCTCCGTTTTGCTTGCCGTTTGAGCCGGCGTGCCATTTTTATCGTTCTGCTCGATATCACATCAGTATTTCAAAGAGAATTACAAACATTTTTCTCGTACTTTTTTTCATACCCATAGAGTACTAAACTGTGTGATTTCTGATTCCTTGTACAAGGCCATACTGGCCTCCGTTGTGCTTGCCGTTTGCCCCGGAGTGCCTTATTTATCGTTCTGGTCGATATCACGTCAGTACTTCAAAAAGAATTACAAAGGTTTTTTTCGTACTTTTTTTTGTACCCATAGAGTACTTAACTGTGTGATTTTTGATACCTTGTACAAGGCCATTTTTGCCTCCGTTTTGCTTGCCGTTTGCACCGGCATGCCTTATTTATCGTTCTGGTCGATATCACGTTAGTACTTCAAAAAGAATTACAAACGTTTTTTTTTCATACTTTTTTTCATACCTATAGAGTACTTAACTGTGTGATTTTTGATTCCTTGTACAAGGCCATTCTGGCCTCCGTTTTGCTTGCCGTTTGTGCCGGCGTGCCTTATTTATCGTTCTGGTCGATATCACATCAGTACTTCAAAGAGAATTACAAACGTTTTTTTAGTACTTTTTGTACCCATAGAGTACTTAACGTGTGATTTTGATTCCTTGTCCATTCTTGCCTCCGTTTTGCTTGCCGTTTGCGCCGGCGTGCCTTATTTATCGTTCTGGTCGATATCACATCGGTCTTCAAAGAGAATTACAAACGTTTTTTTCGTACTTTTTTACCCATAGAGTACTTAACTGTGTGATTTTTGATTCCTTGTACAAGGCCATTCTGGCCTCCGTTTTGCTTGCCGTTTGCGCGCCTTATTTATCGATCTGGTCGATATTACCTCATGTACTTCAAAGAGAATTACAAACGTTTTTTTATACTTTTTTTCTGTACCCATAGAGTACTTAACTATGTGATTTTTGATTCCTTGTACAAGGCCATTCTGGCCACCGTTTTGATTGCCGTTTGCGGGGTGCCTTATTTATCGTTTGGGTCGATATCACGTCAGTACTTCAAAGAGAATTACAAAAAAAAAATTCGTACTTTGTTTTGTACCCATAGAGTACTTAATGGTGTGATTTTTGATTCCTTGTACAAGGCCACTCTGGCCTCCGTTTTGCTTGCCATTTGCGCCGGCGTGCCTTATTTATCGTTCTGGTCGATTTCACATCAGTACATCAAATAGAATTACAAATGTTTTTTTTCGTACTTTTTTTCGTACCCATAGTGTACTTAACTGTGTGATTTTTGATTTCTTGTACAAGGCCATTCTGGCCTCCGTTTTGCTTGCCGTTTGCGCCGACATGCCTTAATTATCGTTCTGGTCGATATCACGTCAGTAATTCAAAAAGAATTACAAACGTTTTTTTATCATACTTTTTTCCGTACCCATAGAGTACTTAACTGTGTGATTTTTGATTCCTTGTACAAGGCCATTCTGGCCTCCGTTTTGCTTGCCGTTTGCGCCGGCTTGCCTTATTTATCGTTCTGGTCGATATCACATCAGTACTTCAAAGAGAATTACTAATGTTTTTTTTAATACTTTTTTTTGTACCCATAGAGTACTTAACTGTGTGATTTTTGATTCCTTGTACAAGGCCATTCTGGCCTCCGTTTTGCTTGCCGTTTGCGCCGGCGTGCCTTATTTATCGTTCTGGTCGATATCACATCAGTACTTCAAAGAGAATTACAAAGTTTTTTTTCGTACTTTTTTTCGTACCCATAGAGTACTTAACGGT
>CM044897.1:54740276-54788859 GCA_024500145.1 Gentiana dahurica var. dahurica
TTTGTATATAACTGTATTAGAGTTTACTAAACATGGGGATTTACAACTTTTTGTATATAAAATTATAGTAGAGTTTAATCAAAACAGGGGTTTACAACTTTTTGTATATAAAATTATTATAGAGTTTACTCAAAATGGAGGTTTACAACTTTGTACATTATGTTATACTAATGTTTACTCAAAATGGGGGTTTACAACTTTTTGTATATAATTGTATTAGTGTTTACTCAAAACGTGGGTTTACAACTTTTTGTATATAATTGTATTAGTGTTTACTCAAAACTGGGGATTACAACTTTTTGTATATAAAATTATATTAGAGTTTACTCAAAACAGGGGTTTACAACTTTTTGGATATAATTGTAGTAGAGTTTACTCAAAACGGAGGTTTACAACTTTGTATATTATGTTTTAGTAGAGTTTACTCAAAACGGGGGTTTACAACCTTTTGTATATAATTGTATTAGTGTTTACTCAAAACGTGGGCTAACAACTTTTTGTATATAAAATTATAGTAGAGTTTACTCAAAACAGGGGTTTACAACTTTTTGTATATAATTGTATTAGAGTTTACTAAAAATTGTGGTTTACAACTTT
Organism: Gentiana dahurica var. dahurica; assembly: GCA_024500145.1. Lineage (NCBI taxonomy): Eukaryota > Viridiplantae > Streptophyta > Magnoliopsida > Gentianales > Gentianaceae > Gentiana > Gentiana dahurica. The sequence goes on from CM044897.1 coordinate 54,740,874, forward strand.
TTGTATATAAAATTATTATAGAGTTTACTCAAAATGGAGGTTTACAACTTTGTATATCATTATAGTAGAGTTTACACAAAACGGGGATTTACAACTTTTTGTATATAATTGTATTAGTGTTTACTCAAAACGGTGGTTAACAACTTTTTGGATATACTTGTAGTATAGTTTACTAAAAATGGAGGTTTACAACTTTGTATATTATGTTATAGTAGAGTTTACTAAAAACGGGGATTTACAACTTTCTGTATATAATTGTATTAGTGTTTATTCAAAACGGGGGTTTACAACTTTTTGTATATAAAATTATAGTAGAGTTTACTCAAAACGGGGGATTACAAATTTTTGTATATAATTGTATTAGTGTTTACTCAAAACGTGGGCTTACAACTTTTTGTATATAACTGTATTAGAGTTTACTAAAAATGGGGGTTTACAACTTTTTGTATATAAAATTATAGTAGAGTTTAATCAAAACAGGGGTTTACAACTTTTTGTATATAAAATTATTTTAGAGTTTACTCAAAATGGAGGTTTACAACTTTGTACATTATGTTATACTAATGTTTACTCAAAATGGGGGTTTACAACTTTTTGTATATAATTGTATTAGTGTTTACTCCAAACGCGGGCTTACAACTTTTTGTATATAATTGTATTAGTGTTTACTCAAAACTGGGGTTTACAACTTTTTGTATATAAAATTATATTAGAGTTTACTCAAAACGGGGGTTTACAACTTTTTGGATATAATTGTAGTAGAGTTTACTCAAAACGGAGGTTTACAACTTTGTATATTATGTTTTAGTAGAGTTTACTCAAAATGGGGGTTTACAACCTTTTGTATATAATTGTATTACTGTTTACTCAAAACGTGGTCTTACAACTTTTTGTATATAAAATTATAGTAGACTTTACTCAAAACGGGGGTTTACAACTTTTTGTATATAATTGTATTAGAGTTTACTCAAAATGGTTGTTTACAACTTTTTGTATATAAAATTATTATAGAGTTTACTCAAAATGGAGGTTTACAACTTTGTATGTAATGTTATAGTAGAGTTTACACAAAACGGGGATTTACAACTTTTTGTATATAATTGTATTAGTGTTTACTCAAAACGGGGATTTACAACTTTTTGGATATACTTGTAGTAGAGTTTACTAAAAATGGAGGTTTACAACTTTGTATATTATGTTATAGTAGAGTTTACTCAAAACGGGGATTTACAACTTTCTGTATATAATTGTATTTGTGTTTATTCAAAACGGGGGTTTACAACTTTTTGTATATAAAATTATAGTAGAGTTTACTCAAAACGGGGGATTACAAATTTTTGTATATAATTGTATTAGTGTTTACTCAAAACGTGGGCTTACAACTTTTTGTATATAACTGTATTAGAGTTTACTAAAAATGGGGGTTTACAACTTTTTGTATAAAAAATTATAGTAGAGTTTAATCAAAACAGGGTTTTACAACTTTTTGTATATAAAATTATTATAGAGTTTACTCAAAATGGAGGTTTACAAATTTGTACATTATTTTATACTAATGTTTACTCAAAATGGGGGTTTACAACTTTTTGTATATAATTGTATTCGTGTTTACTCAAAACTGGGGTTTACAACTTTTTGTATATAAAATTATATTAGAGTTTACTCAAAACGGGGGTTTACAAATTTTTGTATATAATTGTATTAGAGTTTACTCAAAACATAGGTTTACAAATTTGAATATAATTTTATAGTAGAGTTTACTCAAAACGGGGGTTTACAACTTTTTGTATATAATTGTATTAGAGTTTACTCAAAACGTGGGATTACAACTTTTTATATAAAATTTTATTAGAGTTTACTAAAAACTGGGGTTTACAACTTTTTGTAAATAAAATTATAGTAGAGTTTACTCAAAACGGGGTTTACAACTTTTTGTATATAATTTTATTAGAGTTTACTCAAAACGAGGGTTTACAACCTTTTGTATATAATTGTATTAGAGTTAACTCAAAACGAGGTTTAAACTTTGTATATAATTATATTAAGTTTACACAAAATGAGTTTACATCTTTTTGTATATAATTGTATTAGAGTTACTCAAAACGGAGACTTTTGTATATAATTATAGTAGAGTTTACTCAAAACAGTTTACAACTTTGCATATAAAATTAAAGAGTTTCTCAAAACACAACTTCTGTATATAATTGTATTAGTGTTTACTCAAAACACAACTTTTGTATATAAAATTATAGTAGAGTTTACTCAAAAAGGATTACAAACTTTTGTATATAATTTTATTAGTGTTTACTCAAAATGGGGGTATACAACTTTTTGTATATAAAATTATTGTAGAGTTTACTCAAAATGGGGTATACAACTTTTTGTATATAAAATTAATGTAGAGTTTACTCAAAATGGGGGTTTACAATTTTTGTATATAATTGTATTAGCTTTCTCAAAACGGGAGTTTACAACTTTTTGGATATAATTGTAGTAGAGTTTACTCAAAACGGAGGTTTACAACTTTGTATAGAATGTTATAGTCTAGTTTACTCAAAATAGGGGTTTACAAATTTTTGTATATAAATTGTATTAGTGTTTATTCAAAGCGGGGGTTTAAAACTTTTTGTATATTATTGTATTATTGTTTACTCAAAACGGGGGTTAAAAATTTTTGTATATAAAATTATAGTAGAGTTTACTCAAAACGGTGGTTTACAACTTTTTTGTATATAATTGTATTAGAGTTTACTCAAAACGGTGGTTTACAACTTTTTGTATATTAAATTATAGTAGAGTTTACTCAAAATGGGGGTTTACAACTTTTTGTACAAAATACACCAAAACAGGGGTTTACAACTTTTTGTATAAAAATTATAGTAGAGTTTACTCAAAACGGGGGTTTACAACTTTTTGTATATAATTGTATTAAAGTTTACTCAAAACGGGTTTACAACATTTTGTATATAATTGTATTAGAGTTTACTCAAAAGCGTTTACAACCTGTATAAAATATATAGAAACTCAAAACGGGGTTTAAAACTTTTGTATATAATATATAGAGTTCACTCAAAACAGTTTACAACCTTTTGTATATAATTGTATTTACTCAAAACGCAGGTTTACAACTTTTGTAAATAATTGTATTAGAGTTTACTCAAAACGGGGGTTTACAACCTTTTGTATATAATTGTATAGAGTACACAAAACGGAGGTTTACAACTTTGTATATAATTATAGAGTTCACTAAAAACGGAGTAAAAACTCGTATATAAAATTATAGTAGAATTTACTCAAAAGGGGGTTTACAACTTTTATATAATTGTATAGAATTTACTCAAAAGGGTTTACAACTTTTTGTATATAAAATTATTATAGAGTTTACTCAAAATGGAGGTTTACAACTTTGTATATAATGTTATAGTAGAGTTTACACAAAACGGGGATTTACAACTTTTTGTATATAATTGTATTAGTGTTTACTCAAAACGGGGGTTTACAACTTTTTGGATATACTTGTAGTAGTGTTTACTAAAAACGGAGGTTTACAACTTTGTATAATATGTTATAGTAGAGTTTACTCAAAACGGGGATTTACAACTTTCTGTATATAATTGTATTAGTGTTTATTAAAAACGGGGGTTTACAACTTTTTGTATATAAAATTATAGTAGAGTTTACTCAAAACGGGGGATTACAAATTTTTGTATATAATTGTATTAGTGTTTACTCAAAACGTGGGATTACAACTTTTTGTATATAACTGTATTAGAGTTTACTTAAAATGGGGGTTTACAACTTTTTGTATATAAAATTATAGTAGAGTTTAATCAAAACAGGGGTTTACAACTTTTTGTATATAAAATTATTATAGAGTTTACTCAAAATGGAGGTTTACAACTTTGTACATTATGTTATACTAATGTTTACTCAAAATGGGGGTTTACAACTTTTTGTATATAATTGTATTAGTGTTTACTCAAAACGTGGGCTTACAACTTTTTGTATATAATTGTATTAGTGTTTACTCAAAACTGGGGTTTACAACTTTTTGTATATAAAATTATATTAGAGTTTACTCAAAACAGGGGTTTACAACTTTTTGGATATAATTGTAGTAGAGTTTACTCAAAACGGAGGTTTACAACTTTCTATATTATGTTTTAGTAGAGTTTACTCAAAACGGGGGTTTACAACCTTTTGTATATAATTGTATTTTGGGGGTTTACAACCTTTTGTATATAATTGTATTAGTGTTTACTCAAAACGTGGGCTTACAACTTTTTGTATATAAAATTATAGTAGAGTTTACTCAAAACGGGGGTTTACAACTTTTTGTATATAATTGTATTAGAGTTTACTCAAAATGGTGGTTTACAACTTTTTGTATATAAAATTATTATAGAGTTTACTCAAAATGGAGGTTTACAACTTTGTATATCATTATAGTAGAGTTTACACAAAACGGGGATTTACAATTTTTTGTATATAATTGTATTAGTGTTTACTCAAAACGGGGGTTTACAACTTTTTGGATATACTTGTAGTAGAGTTTACTAAAAATGGAGGTTTACAACTTTGTATATTATGTTATAGTAGAGTTTACTAAAAACGGGGATTTACAACTTTCTGTATATAATTGTATTAGTGTTTATTAAAAACGGGGGTTTACAACTTTTTGTATATAAAATTATAGTAGAGTTTACTCAAAACGGGGGATTACAAATTTTTGTATATAATTGTATTAGTGTTTACTCAAAACGTGGGCTTACAACTTTTTGTATATAACTGTATTAGAGTTTACTAAAACTGGGGGTTTACAACTTTTTGTATATAAAATTATAGTAGAGTTTAATCAAAACAGGGGTTTACAACTTTTTGTATATAAAATTATTATAGAGTTTACTCAATATGGAGGTTTACAACTTTGTACATTATGTTACACTAATGTTTACTCAAAATGGGGGTTTACAACTTTTTGTATATAATTGTATTAGTGTTTACTCAAAACGTGGGCTTACAACATTTTGTATATAATTGTATTGGTGTTTACTCAAAACTGGGGTTTACAACTTTTTGTATATAAAATTATATTAGAGTTTACTCAAAACGGGGGTTTACAACTTTTTGGATATAATTGTAGTAGAGTTTACTCAAAACGGAGGTTTACAACTTTGTATATTGTGTTTTAGTAGAGTTTACTCAAAACGGGGGTTTACAACTTTTTGTATATAAAATTATAGTAGAGTTTACTCAAAATGGGGGTTTACAACTTTTTGTATATAATTGTATTAGAGTTTACTCAAAATGGTGGTTTACAACTTTTTGTATATAAAATTATTATTGAGTTTACTCAAAATGGAGGTTTACAACTTTGTATATAATGTTATAGTAGAGTTTACACAAAACGGGGATTTACAACCTTTTGTATATAATTGTATTAGTGTTTACTCAAAACGGGGGTTTACAACTTTTTTGATATACTTGTAGTAGAGTTTACTAAAAACGGAGGTTTACAACTTTGTATATTATGTTATAGTAGAGTTTACTCAAAACGGGGATTTACAACTTTCTGTATATAATTGTATTAGTGTTTATTCAAAACGGGGGTTTACAACTTTTTGTATATAAAATTATAGTAGAGTTTACTCAAAACGGGGGATTACAAATTTTTGTATATAATTGTATTTGTGTTTACTCAAAACATGGGCTTACAACTTTTTGTATATAACTGTATTAGAGTTTACTAAACATGGGGATTTACAACTTTTTGTATATAAAATTATAGTAGAGTTTAATGAAAACAGGGGTTTACAACTTTTTGTATATAAAATTATTATAGAGTTTACTCAAAATGGAGGTTTACAACTTTGTACATTATGTTATACTAATGTTTACTCAAAATGGGGGTTTACAACTTTTTGTATATAATTGTATTAGTGTTTACTCAAAATGTGGGCTTACAACTTTTTGTATATAATTGTATTAGTGTTTACTCAAAACTCAAATTTTTACAACCTAAAATAATATTGTGAGTTTACTCAAAACAGATTTTAACAATCATAACTTATCCGGATGAATTTATGTCCTTGATGAAAGTTGTAGATCTCTTTGAGGACTATAAAATCCATATATGGCTCGCAATATTTGGACAACCGAAGCTCCGGATACGGACCGAAACAGTAGGGTGCTGAAGGAAGATACTATCTTTATTTTTTCTAAGTGTGGTTATTTTTCCCACATCGAATTTTAGGAGTTTTTCCTCCAAGTTTGTAGCCTATATAAGGCATTTCCTTGTATTTGAATAGGTAGCTTATTATTGAATCAAAAACTATTTTGGTTGAAATTCAGAGATTGAATTTTCATCATAAGAAACTTTCAGAGATTGGGTTTCTTTCAAGAAGTTTTCAGAGATTGGACTTCTTTCGATTATCCTGAGATGGGGTAATTGGTTGGTGTTCCTGAGATGGGATCACCGTAGTAAATATTCTGAGATGGAGTATTTACATATCCTTTTGTTATTTTCGTTATATATATTCAAAAAGCCATAAAAATATAATCTTCAAAGCTTAATCGTTTGTTGTGCTTTAATCAACGATCCTACGAGATTCGGTTTACATCAAGTGGTATCAGAGATCAGGCGATTAAAGCAACAACAACGCTGCTGCGTTTTTAACAGAAAATCTGCTGCGTTTTTCCGGAGTTGAAGTCGGCGTTCTTGTTTCCCAAGAACCCTAATCGCAGCCGCCGTTTGAACCCTAATTGCTGCTACATATTACAATCGCTGAATTGCTTCATATTACATCAAGGAACCCTACGTATTGAGGTAAATCAGGCGTGACATATTATTCTTGGTCGAAACCCTAATTTTTCTGCTCTTGAAATCTGACTGTCCGACTTTGTTTCCAATCGTTCCCTATTCAAAACAAGTCTAAAAATCCTCAAAATTTACCAGTAGATAGAACATTGTATTGGCTATCTTTTGTCTCTTTGGCACTTTAGCAAATTCGGATTTTATCTTGATCAAATTTGGATCGGAATATTCTGCTCGATTTTCTGGAACAGCTTGTAGTCGACTTTGTTTTTAAGGAGTTGTGGTGGTCGGAATTGAATGAAATTTTGTGAGCAGGAAATTCATTGTTCTACAACTTTGATTCTTTGAGTTTTTTCAGAATCTCGACCGGTTTTGTACAATAGTCGCCGTCACCTAGTTGACTGTTTCTGTCAAAACCCGTAACCCGAGAGTGACCTGTTTACGAATTCGATTTGAGTGGGTTATACCTGTCCAAAAATTCTGAAACTTAACAGTCTTAACCACAATTTCGTTCTCTACAATTTTTGTTCTTTGTGTTTTTCCGAATTCCATACCCTTTGGTCGTGACAAGAACTCTAAATTATTGCTGGGACGAAAAAATTTTGTTGGGAAATTTACTGCTGCGTTTTCTTGAAGAATTTTGCTGCTGCGTTTCAATTTTCTGTTCTTGAAGTCGTAATCCTTGATTCACAAGAACCCTAATAGCAGCCGCACTCAAAAGCTCCTTACATCATCGAATTTTGCTGCTATTTTCATAACCCTAGCTGTTCTTGAAATCCAAGAACCCTACGTGCAATGGATAAACTACTTGCAAAATTCGACCACATCCATACAGACTTCGAGCGACATCAAGTTGAATCCGATCGAACACATGCTGAAATTATGGCTGCCCTAGATGCATTACATGACACCCTCGCTCCACAAAGCAAATTAGAACGTATTGCGCAACGGAGATTGGAGGCAGAGCAACGGAAATTAGAACGTATTGCGCAACGGAGATTGGAGGCAGAGCAACGAAAATTAGAACGTATTGCGCAACGGAAATTGGAGGCAGAACGGAAATTAGAACGTATTGCGCAACGAGAATTAGAGGCAGAACAACGGAAATTAGACCGTGCAGAACGTTGGAGGAAATTGGACGCAAAGTGGAAGGCGTACGATGAACTTTTCTTTATCACGCATGGTGTAACACGTGAAGAAGCTATGACTGGCAAACTGCCCAAATTCTCTCCTTCACATGCTAAATCGAATAAACAGGTTATTCCCAACCCCCCTACGGCTGTGGTACACGAGGAGGTTGACATTCTTATTGTTGATTCAGCCACGGAAGAGTTCATTGAGGTTCCTAATGCACTTACTAATGATGTTGTTCCAGTTGCTACTATTGATTCTCCTTTACCGGTACCCGACCATTCTGACGAGTTTGCCGACGTCAAGGTGGATATTGGTGTTGACCCCATCACTATGCCCGTGGACTTACTTGCTGAATCGATTGTGGTCCAACCGGGGACCGAACCGGTGCAATCCGATGGTCCAAAGGTGCACTCGGCAATTTTAGTTGCTGATTTGAAAGCGTTACAAGCGCCACATGTATATGTGGATCCATATTTACAGCATTGCCGCCCTTTGGATTTTGTTGTCGCTGATTTCATCACTCGCGCCATTCCATGTTTTTGCGATGTTGTGATTCTGAGTCTCTGTGGTTGAGTGGACGTATGGAAGCAAGATATTCGTGTTTGATCCAGGTGGATTCGAGGGCGAATCCTTTCGAAGGGAGAGGGAATGATGTGATACATGGTGACATTCTAGAAATTGAAGATCTGCTACGGTTTTGAGCTATTTTGACAATCATAACTTATCCGGATGACTTTATGTCCTTGATGAAAGTTGTAGATCTCTTTGAGGACTATAAAATCCATATATGGCTCGCAATATTTGGACAACCGAAGCTCCGGATACGGACCGAAACTGTAGGGTGCTGAAGGAAGATACTATCTTTATTTTTCCTAAGTGTGGTTATTTTTCCCACATCGAATTTTAGGAGTTTTTCCTCCAAGTTTGTAGCCTATATAAGGCATTTCCTTGTATTTGAATAGGTAGCTTATTATTGAATCAAAAAACTATTTTGGTTGAAATTCAGAGATTGAATTTTCATCATAAGAAACTTTCAGAGATTGGACTTCTTTCGATTATCCTGAGATGGGGTAATTGGTTGGTGTTCCTGAGATGGGATCACCGTAGTAAATATTCTGAGATGGAGTATTTACATATCCTTTTGTTATTTTCGTTATATATATTCAAAAAGCCATAAAAATATACTTTTCAAAGCTGAATCGTTTGCTGTGCTTTAATCAACGATCCTACGAGATTCGGTTTACATCAAATGTGTTATTGACCAGAACGATAAATAAGGCACGCCGGCGCAACCGGCAAGCAAAACGGAGGCCAGAATGGCCTTGTACAAGGAATCAAAAATCACACAGTTAAGTACTCTATGGGTATGGAAAAAAAACGTTTGTAATTCTCTTTGAAGTACTGATGTGATATCGACCAGAACGATAAATAAGGCACGCCGGCGCAAACGGCAAACAAAACGGAGGTCAGAATGGCCTTGTACAAGGAATCAAAAATCACACCGTTAAGTACTCTATGGGTACAAAACAAAGTATGAAAAAAAAATGTTTGTAATTCTCTTTGAAGTACTGATATGATATCGACCAGAACGATAAATAAGGCACGCCGGCGCAAACGGCAAGCAAAACGGAGGCAAGAATGGCCTTGTACAAGGAATCAAAAATCACACAGTTAAGTACTCTATGGGTACGAAAAAAAGTACGAAAAAAAACGTTTGTAATTCTCTTTGAAGTACTGATGTGATATCGAACAGAACGATAAATAAGGCACGCCGGCGCAAACGGCAAGCAAAACGGAGGCCAGAATGGCCTTGTACAAGAATCAAAAATCACACAGTTAAGTACTCTATGGGTACGAAAAAAAATGTTTGTAATTCTCTTTGAAGTACTGATGTGATATCGACCAGAACGATAAATAAGGCACGCCGGCGCAAACGGCAAGCAAAACGGAGGCCAGAATGGCCTTGTACAAGGAATCAAAAATCACACCGTTAAGTACTCTATGGGTACAAAACAAAGAACGAAAAAAAATGTTTGTAATTCTCATTGAAGTACTGATGTGATATCGACCAGAACGATAAATAAGGCACGCCGGCGCAAACGGCAAGCAAAACGGAGGCCAAAATGGCCTTGTACAAGGAATCAAAAATCACACAGTTAAGTACTCTATGGTACGAAAAAAAGTATGAAAAAAAACGTTTGTAATTCTCTTTGAAGTACTGATGTGATATCGACCAGAACGATAAATAAGGCACGCCGGTGCAAACGGCAAGCAAAACGGAGGCAGAATGGCCTTGTACAAGGAATCAAAAATCACACCGTTAAGTACACTATGGGTACAAAAAAATTACGAAAAGAAATGTTTGTAATTCTCTTTGAAGTACTGATGTGATATCGACCAGAACGATAAATAAGGCACGCCGGCGCAAACGGCAAGAAAACGGAGGCCAGAATGGCCTTGTACAAGGAATCAAAAATCACACAGTTAAGTACTCTATGGGTACGAAAAAAAGTACGAAAAAAACGTTTGTAATTCTCTTTGATGTACTAATGTGATATCGACCAGAACGATAAATAAGGCACGCCGGCGCAAACGGCAAGTAAAACGGAGGCCAGAATGGCCTTGTACAAGGAATAAAAAATCACACAGTTAAGTACTCTATGGGTACGCAAAAAACATTTGTAATTCTCTTTGAAGTACTGATGTGGTATCGACTAGAACGATAAATAAGGCACGCCGGCGCAAACGGCAAGGAAAACGGAGGTCAGAATGGCCTTGTACAAGGAATCAAAAATCACACCGTTAAGTACTCTATGGGTAAAAAAAGAGTACGAAAAAAAATGTTTGTAATTCTCTTTGAAGTACTGATGTGATATCGACGAGAACGATAAATAAGGCACGCCGGCGCAAACGGCAAGCAAAACGGAGGCCAGAATGGCCTTGTACAAGGAATCAAAAATCACACAGTTAAGTACTCTATGGGTACGAAAAAAAGTACGAAAAAAAACGTTTGTAATTCTCTTTGAAGTACTGATGTGATATCGACCAGAACGATAAATAAGGCACACGGAGGCCAGAATGGCCTTGTACAAGGAATCAAAAATCACACAGTTAAGTACTCTATGGGTACGAAAAAAAGTACGAAAAAAAACGTTGTAATTCTCTTTGAAGTACTGATGTGATATCGACCAGAACGATAAATAAGGCACGCCGGCGCAAACGGCAAGCAAAACGGAGGCCAGAATGGCCTTGTACAAGGAATCAAAAATCACACCGTTAAGTACTCTATGGGTACAAAAAAAAGTACGAAAAAAACGTTTGTAATTCTCTTTGAAGTACTGATGTGATATCGACCAGAACGATAAATAAGGCACGCCGGCGCAAACGGCAAGCAAAACGGAGGCCAGAATGGCCTTGTACAAGGAATCAAAAATCACACAGTTAAGTACTCTATGGGTAGAAAAAAAGTACGAAAAAAAACGTTTGCAATTCTCTTTGAAGTACTGATGTGATATCGACCAGAACGATAAATAAGGCACGCCGGCACAAACGGCAAGCAAAACGGAGGCCAGAATGGCCTTGTACAAGGAATCAAAAATCACACAGTTAAGTACTCTATGGGTACAAAAAAAAGTACGAAAAAAAACGTTTGTAATTCTCTTTGAAGTACTGATGTGATATCGACCAGAACGATAAATAAGGCACGCCGGCGCAAACGGCAAGCAAAACGGAGGCCAGAATGGCCTTGTACAAGGAATCAAAAATCACACAGTTAAGTACTCTATGGGTACGAAAAAAGTACGAAAAAAACGTTTGTAATTCTCTTTGAAGTACTGATGTGATATCGACCAGAACGATAAATAAGGCACGCCGGCGCAAACGGCAAGCAAAACGGAGGCCAGAATGGCCTTGTACAAGGAATCAAAAATCACACAGTTAAGTACTCTATGGGTACGAAAAAAACGTTTGTAATTCTCTTTGAAGTACTGATGTGATATCGACCAGAACGATAAATAAGGCACGCCGGCGCAAACGGCAAGCAAAACGGAGGCCAGAATGGCCTTGTACAAGGAATCAAAAATCACACCGTTAAGTACTCTATGGGTACGAAAAAAAGTATGAAAAAAAACGTTTGTAATTCTCTTTGAAGTACTGATGTGATATCGACCAGAACGATAAATAAGGCACGCCGGCGCAAACGGCAAGCAAAACGGAGGCCAGAATGGCCTTGTACAAGGAATCAAAAATCACACAGTTAAGTACTCTATGGGTACGAAACAAAGTACGAAAAAAAACGTTTGTAATTCTCTTTGAAGTACTGATGTGATATCGACCAGAACGATAAATAAGGCACGCCGGCGCAAACGGCAAGCAAAACGGAGGCCAGAATGGCCTTGTACAAGGAATCAAAAATCACACCGTTAAGTACTCTATGGGTAGAAAAAAAGTACGAAAAAAAACGTTTGTAATTCTCTTTGAAGTACTGATGTGATATCGACCAGAACGATAAATAAGGCACGCCGGCGCAAACGGCAAGCAAAACGGAGGCCAGAATGGCCTTGTACAAGGAATCAAAAATCACACCGTTAAGTACTCTATGGGTACAAAAAAAAGTACGAAAAAAACGTTTGTAATTCTCTTTGAAGTACTGATGTGATATCGACCAGAACGATAAATAAGGCACGCCGGCGCAAACGGCAAGCAAAACGGAGGCCAGAATGGCCTTGTACAAGGAATCAAAAATCACACAGTTAAGTACTCTATGGGTACGAAAAAAAGTACGAAAAAAACGTTTGTAATTCTCTTTGAAGTACTGATGTGATATCGACCAGAACGATAAATAAGGCACGCCGGTGCAAACGGCAAGCAAAACGGAGGCCAGAATGGCCTTGTACAAGGAATCAAAAATCACACAGTTAAGTACTCTATGGGTACGAAAAAAAGTACGAAAAAAAACGTTTGTAATTCTCTTTGAAGTACTGATGTGATATCGACCAGAACGATAAATAAGGCACGCCGGCGCAAACGGCAAGCAAAACGGAGGCCAGAATGGCCTTGTACAAGGAATCAAAAATCACACAGTTAAGTACTCTATGGGTACAAAAAAAAGTACGAAAAAAAATGTTTGTAATTCTCTTTGAAGTACTGATGTGATATCGACCAGAACGATAAATAAGGCACGCCGGCGCAAACGGCAAGTAAAACGGAGGCCAGAATGGCCTTGTACAAGGAATCAAAAATCACACAGTTAAGTACTCTATGGGTACGAAAAAAACATTTGTAATTCTCTTTGAAGTACTGATGTGATATCGACCAGAACGATAAATAAGGCACGCCGGCGCAAACGGCAAGCAAAACGGAGGTCAGAATGGCCTTGTACAAGGAATCAAAAATCACACCGTTAAGTACTCTATGGGTACAAAACAAAGTATGAAAAAAAACGTTTGTAATTCTCATTGAAGTACTGATGTGATATCGACCAGAACGATAAATAAGGCACGCCGGCGCAAACGGCAAGCAAAACGGAGGCCAGAATGGCCTTGTACAAGGAATCAAAAATCACACCGTTAAGTACTCTATGGGTACAAAAAAAAGTACGAAAAAAAACGTTTGTAATTCTCTTTGAAGTACTGATGTGATATCGACCAGAACGATAAATAAGGCACGCCGGCGCAAACGGCAAGCAAAACGGAGGCAGAATGGCCTTGTACAAGGAATCAAAAATCACCACGTTAAGTACTCTATGGGTACGAAAAAAATAAAACGTTTGTAATTCTCTTTGAAGTATTGATGTGATATCGACCAGAACGATAAATAAGGCACGCCGCAAACGGCAAGCAAAACGGAGGCCAGAATGGCCTTGTACAAGGAATCAAAAATCACACAGTTAAGTACTCTATGGGTACGAAAAAAGTACAAAAAACGTTTGTAATTCTCTTTGAAGTATTGATGTGATATCGACCGGAACGATAAATAAGGCACGCCGGCGCAAACGCAAGCAAAACGGAGGCCGAATGGCCTTGTACAAGGAATCAAAAATCACACCGTTAAGTACTCTATGGGTTCGAAAAAAGTACGAAAAAACGTTTGTAATTCTCATTGAAGTACTGATGTGTTATCGACCAGAACGATAAATAAGGCACGCCGGCGCAAACGGCAAGCAAAACGGAGGCCAGAATGGCCTTGTACAAGGAATCAAAAATCACACCGTTAAGTACTCTATGGGTACGGAAAAAAAACGTTTGTAATTCTCTTTGAAGTACTGATGTGGTATCGACCAGAACGATAAATAAGGCACGCCGGCGCAAACGGCAAGCAAAACGGAGGTCAGAATGGCCTTGTACAAGGAATCAAAAATCACACCGTTAAGTACTCTATGGGTACAAAACAAAGTACGAAAAAAAACGTTTGTAATTCTCTTTGAAGTACTGATGTGTTATCGACCAGAACGATAAATAAGGCACGCCGGCGCAAACGGCAAGCAAAACGGAGGCCAGAATGGCCTTGTACAAGGAATCAAAAATCACACCGTTAAGTACTCTATGGGTACAAAAAAAGTACGAAAAAAACGTTTGTAATTCTCTTTGAAGTACTGATGTGATATCGACCAGAACGATAAATAAGGCACGCCGGCGCAAACGGCAAGCAAAACGGAGGCCAGAATGGCCTTGTACAAGGAATCAAAAATCACACAGTTAAGTACTCTATGGGTACGAAAATAAGTACGAAAAAAAATGTTTGTAATTCTCTTTGAAGTACTGATGTGATATCGACCAGAACGATAAATAAGGCACGCCGGCGCAAACGGCAAGCAAAACGGAGGCCAGAATGGCCTTGTACAAGGAATCAAAAATCACACCGTTAAGTACTCTATGGGTACAAAACAAAGTACGAAAAAAAATGTTTGTAATTCTCTTTGAAGTACTGATGTGATATCGACCAGAACGATAAATAAGGCACGCCGGCGCAAACGGCAAGCAAAACGGAGGCCAGAATGGCCTTGTACAAGGAATCAAAAATCACACAGTTAAGTACTCTATGGTACGTAAAAAAGTACGAAAAAAAACGTTTGTAATTCTCTTTGAAGTACTGATGTGATATCGACCAGAACGATAAATAAGGCACGCCGGCGCAAACGGCAAGCAAAACGGAGGCAGAATGGCCTTGTACAAGGAATCAAAAATCACACCGTTAAGTACTCTATGGGTACAAAAAAAGTACGAAAAAAACGTTTGTAATTCTCTTTGAAGTACTGATGTGATATCGACCAGAACGATAAATAAGGCACGCCGGCGCAAACGGCAAGCAAAACGGAGGCCAGAATGGCCTTGTACAAGGAATCAAAAATCACACAGTTAAGTACTCTATGGGTACGAAAAAAAGTACGAAAAAAACGTTTGTAATTCTCTTTGAAGTACTGATGTGATATCGACCAGAACGATAAATAAGGCACGCCGGCGCAAACGGCAAGCAAAACGGAGGCCAGAATGGCCTTGTACAAGGAATCAAAAATCACACAGTTAAGTACTCTATGGGTACGAAAAAAACATTTGTAATTCTCTTTGAAGTACTGATGTGGTATCGACCAGAACGATAAATAAGGTACGCCGGCGCAAACGGCAAGCAAAACGGAGGTCAGAATGGCCTTGTACAAGGAATCAAAAATCACACCGTTAAGTACTCTATGGGTACAAAACAAAGTATGAAAAAAAACGTTTGTAATTCTCATTGAAGTACTGATGTGATATCGACCAGAACGATAAATAAGGCACGCCGGCGCAAACGGCAAGCAAAACGGAGGCCAGAATGGCCTTGTACAAGGAATCAAAAATCACACAGTTAAGTACTCTATGGGTACGAAAAAAAGTACGAAAAAAAACGTTTGTAATTCTCTTTGAAGTACTGATGTGATATCGACCAGAACGATAAATAAGGCACGCCGGCGCAAACGGCAAGCAAAACGGAGGCCAGAATGGCCTTGTACAAGGAATCAAAAATCACACAGTTAAGTACTCTATGGGTACGAAAAAAAGTACGAAAAAAAACGTTTGTAATTCTCTTTGAAGTACTGATGTGATATCGACCAGAACGATAAATAAGGCACGCCGGCGCAAACGGCAAGCAAAACGGAGGCCAGAATGGCCTTGTACAAGGAATCAAAAATCACACAGTTAATGATGTGGCCCAATAATACCCAATTCAAGAGGAATATTGAGTCTTTTAATTAGTCTTTTATTATCCCACATTGGTTAATTGTCTTTTATATTTATTATTATTTTTAATTATTGTTATTTTGTCCCACATTGCTAAAATGGCAATTGGACTTGGAGTCTGTAGCCTATATAAGGCATTTCCTTGTATTTGAATAGGTAGCTTATTATTGAATCAAAAAACTATTTTGGTTGAAATTCAGAGATTGAATTTTCATCATAAGAAACTTTCAGAGATTGGGTTTCTTTCAAGAAGTTTTCAGAGATTGGACTTCTTTCGATTATCCTGAGACGGGGTAATTGGTTGGTGTTCCTGAGATGGGATCACCGTAGTAAATATTCTGAGATGGAGTATTTACATATCCTTTTGTTATTTTCGTTACATATATTCAAAAATCCATAAAAATATATTTTTCAAAACTGAATCGTTTGCTGTGCTTTAATCAACGATCCTACGAGATTCGGTTTACATCATGTGGTATCAGAGATTAGGCGATTAAAGCTGCTGCATTTATTGGAAGAAATCTGATGCGTTCTTGAGCACCAAGAACCCTAATTGCAGCCGAATCAGCAGTGCTACATATTATGATACAACTGCTGCGTTTCTTCGTCCATCATGGAACCCTACGTATTGAGGTAAATCAGGCATGACATATTATTCTTGGTCGAAACCCTAATTTTCTGCTCTTGAAATCTGACTGTCCGACTTTGTTTCCAATCGTTCCCTATTCAAAACAAGTCTAAAAATCCTCAAAATTTACCAGTAGATAGAAAATTGTATTGGATATCTTTTATCTCTTTGGTACTTTAGCAAATTCGGATTTTATCTTGATCAAATTTGGATCGGAATATTCTGCTCGATTTTCTGGAACAGCTTGTAGTCGACTTTGTTTTCAGGGAGTTGTGGTTGTCGGATTTAAATGAAATTTTGTGAGCACATATTAAATTCATTGTTCTACAACTTTGATTCTTTGAGTTTTTTCAGATTCCCGACCGGTTTTTCACAATAGTCGCCGTCACCTAGTTAACTGTTTCTGTCAAAACCCGTAACCCGAGAGTGACCTGTTTACGAATTCGATTTGAGTGGGTTATACCCGTCCAAAAATTCTGAAACATAACAGTCTTAACCACAATTTCGTTCTCTACAATTTTTGTTCTTTGTGTTTTTCCGAATTCCATACCGTTTGGTCGTGACAAGAACCCTAAATTATTGCTGGGACAAAAATTTTTGTTGGGAAATTTACTGCTGCGTTTTCTTGAAGAATTTTGCTGCTGCGTTTCAATTTTCTGTTCTTGAAGTCGTAATCCTTGATTCACAAGAACCCTAATAGCAGCTGCACTCAATAGCTCCTTACATCTTCGAATTTTGCTGCTATTTTCGCAACCCTAGCTGTTCATAAACAGCTGCGTTTCTAGTCCTGAAATTCTGTTCTTGCGAGGAATCATCTGCTGCGTTCTTGGAAGATTGTTTGCAAGTTGCTGCAATGGATAGACTACGTGCATCTTTCGACAACATCCATACAGACTTTGAGCGACATCAAGTTGAATCCGATCGAAGACATGCTGAAATTATGGCTGCCCTAGATGCATTACATGACACCCTCGCTCCACGAAGCGAATTAGAACGTACTGCGCAACGGAGATTGGAGGCAGAGCAACGGAAATTAGAACATATTGCGCAACGGAAATTGGAGGCAGAACGGAAATTAGAACGTATTGCGCAACAGAAATTGGAGGCAGAACAACGGCAATTAGAACGTGCAAAACGTTGGAGGACATTAGACGCAAAGTGGAAGGCGGACGATGAACTTTTCTTTATCACGTATGGTGTAACACGTGAAGAAGCTATGGCTGGCAAACCGCCCAAATTCTCTCCTTCACATGCTCAATCGAATAAACAGGTTTTTCCCAACCCCCCTACGGCTGTGGTACACGAAGAGGAAGACATTCTTATTGTTGATTCAGCCACGGAAGAGTTCATTGAGGTTCCTAATGCACTTACTTATGATGTTGTTCCAGTTGCTACTATTGATTCTCCTTTACCGGTGCCCGACCATTCTGACGAGATTGCCGACGTCAAGGTGGATATTGGCGTTGACCCAATCACTATGCCCGTGGACTTACTTGTTGAATCGATTGTGGTCCTACCGGTTACCGAACCGGTCCAATCCGATGGTTCAATGGTGCACTCGGCAATTTTAGTTGCTGGTTTGAAGGCGTTACAAGCGCCAAAAGTATATGTGGATCCATATTTACAGCATTGCCGCCCTTTGGATTTTGTTGTCACTGATTTCTCCACTCATGCCATTCCATGTTTTTGCGATGTTGTGATTATGAGTTTCTCTGTGGTTGCATGGACGTATGGAAGCAAGATATTCGTGTTCGATCCGGGTTGATTCGAGGACGAATCCTTTTGAGGAGGGAGGGAATGATGTCGCCCAGATAATACCCGATTCAAGAGGAATATTGAGTCTTTTATTTAGTCTTTTAATTAGTCTTTTATTATCCCACATTGGTTAATTGTCTTTTATATTTATTATTATTTTTAATTATTGTTATTTTGTCCCACATTGCTAAAATGGCAATTGGACTTGGAGTCTGTAGCCTATATAAGGCATTTCCTTGTATTTGAATAGGTAGCTTATTATTGAATCAAAAAACTATTTTGGTTGAAATTCAGAGATTGAATTTTTATCATAAGAAACTTTCAGAGATTGGGTTTCTTTCAAGAAGTTTTCAGAGATTGGACTTCTTTCGATTATCCTGAGACGGGGTAATTGGTTGGTGTTCCTGAGATGGGATCACCGTAGTAAATATTCTGAGATGGAGTATTTACATATCCTTTTGTTATTTTCATTATTTATATATATTCAAAAATCCATAAAAATATACTTTTCAAAGCAAAATCGTTTGTTGTGCTTTAATCAACGATCCTACGAGATTCGGTTTACATCGCATAACTCTATGGGTAGGAAAAAAGTACGAAAAAAATGTTTGTAATTCTCTTTGAAGTACTGATGTGATATCGACCAGAACGATAAATAAGGCACGCCGGCGCAAACGGCAAGCAAAACGGAGGCCAGAATGGCCTTGTACAAGGAATCAAAAATCACACAGTTAAGTACTCTATGGGTTCAAAAAGTACGAAAAAATGTTTGTAATTCTCTTTGAAGTACTGATGTGATATCGACCAGAACGATAAATAAGGCACGCCGGCGCAAACGGCAAGCAAAACGGAGGCCAGAATGGCCTTGTACAAGGAATCAAAAATCACACAGTTAAGTACTCTATGGGTACGGAAAAAAACGTTTGTAATTCTATTTGAAGTACTGATCTGGTATCGACCATAACGATAAATAAGCTACGCCGGCACAAACGGCAAGCAAAACGGAGATCAGAATGGCCTTGTATAAGGAATCAAAAATCACACCGTTAAGTAATCTATGGGTACAAAACAAAGTATGAAAAAAAAACGTTTGTAATTCACTTTGAAGTACTGACATGTTATCGACCAGAACGATAAATAAGGCACGCCGGCGCAAACGGCAAGCAAAACGGAGGCCAGAATGGCCATGTACAAGGAATCAAAGTGAATAAGGCACGCCGGCGCAAACAGCAAGCAAAACAGAGGCCAGAATGGCCTTGTACAAGGAATCAAAAATCACACCGTTAAGTACTCTATGGGTACAAAAATAAGTACGAAAAAAAACGTTTGAAATTCTCTCTGAAGTACTGATGTGATATCGACCAGAACGATAAATAAGGCACGCCGGCGCAAACGGCAAGCAAAACGGAGGCCAGAATGGCCTTGTACAAGGAATCAAAAATCACACCGTTAAGTACTCTATGGGTACAAAACAAAGAACGAAAAAAAATGTTTGTATTTCTCATTGAAGTACTGATGTGATATCGACCAGAACGATAAATAAGGCATGCCGGCGCAAACGGCAAGCAAAACGGAGGCCAAAATGGCCTTGTACAAGGAATCAAAAATCACACAGTTAAGTACTCTATGGTACGAAAAAAAGTATGAAAAAAAACGTTTGTAATTCTCTTTGAAGTACTGACGTTATATCGACCAGAACGATAAATAAGGCACGCCGGTGCAAACGGCAAGCAAAACGGAGGCAGAATGGCCTTGTACAAGGAATCAAAATTCACACCGTTAAGTACACTATGGGTACAAAAAAATTACGAAAAGAAACGTTTGTAATTCACTTTGAAGTACTGATGTGATATCGACCAGAACGATAAATAAGGCACGCCGGCGCAAACGGCAAGTTAAATGGAGACCAGAATGGCCTTGAACAAGGAATCAAAAATCACACAGTTAAGTACTCTATGGGTACGAAAAAAAGTACGAAAAAAACGTTTGTAATTCTCTTTGATGTAGTGTTCTGATATCGACCAGAACGATAAATAAGGCACGCCGGCGCAAACGGCATGTTAAACGGAGGCCAGAATGGCCTAGTACAAGGAATCAAAAATCAAACAGTTAAGTACTCTATGGGTATGAAAAAAACATTTGTAATTCTCTTTGAAGTACTGATGTAGTATCGACGAGAATGATAAATGAGGTACGCCGGCGCAAACGGCAAGGAAAACGGAGGTCAAAATGGCCTTGTACAAGGAATCAAAAATCACACCGTTAAGTACTCTATGGGTACAAAACAAAGTATGAAAAAAATGTTTGTAATTCTCATTGAAGTACAGATGTGATAACGACCAGAACGATAAATAAGGCACGCCGGTGCAAACGGCAAGCAAAATGGAGGCCAGAATGGCCTTGTACAAGGAATCAAAAATCACACAGTTAAGTTCAAAAAAAGTACGAAAAAAACGTTTGTAATTTTCTTTGAAGTACTGATGTGATATCGACCAGAACGATAAATAAGGCACGCCGGCGCAAACGGCAATCAAAACGGAGGCCAGAATGTACTTGTACAAGGAATCAAAAATCACACAGTTAAGTACTCTATGGGTACGAAAAAAAGTACGAAAAAAACGTTTGTAATTCTCTTTGAAGTACTGATGTGATATCGACCAGAACGATAAATAAGGCACGCCGGCACAAACTTCAAGCAAAACGGAGGCCAGAATGGCCTTGTACAAGGAATCAAAAAGCACACAGTTAAGTACTCTATGGGTTCGAAAAAAGTACGAAAAAACGTTTTTAATTCTCATTGAAGTACTAATGTGTTATCGACCAAAAGGCACGCCGGCGCAACCGGCAATCAAAACGGAGGCCAGAATGGCCTTGTACAATCAAAAATCACACAGTTAAGTACTCTATGGGTACGGAAAAAAACGTTTGTAATTCTATTTGAAGTACTGATGTGGTATCGACCATAACGATAAATAAGCTACGCCGGCGCAAACGGTAAGCAAAATGGAGGTCAGAATGGCCTTGTACAAGGAATCAAAAATCACACCGTTAAGTACTCTATGGGTACAAAATAAAGTATGAAAAAAAACGTTTGTAATTCACTTTGAAGTACTGATGTGTTATCGACCTGAATGATAAATAAGGCACGCCGCCGCAAACGGCAAGCAAAACGGAGGCCAGAATGGCCATGTACAAGGAATCAAAAATCACACCGTTAAGTACACTATGGGTACAAAAAAAGTACAACAAAAAACTATTGTAATTCTCTTTGAAGTACTGATGTGATATCGACTAGAACGATAAATAAGGCATGCCGGCGCAAACAGCAAGCAAAACAGAGGCCAGAATGGCCTTGTACAAGGAATCAAAAATCACACCGTTAAGTACTCTATGGGTACAAAAATAAGTATGAAAAAATATGTTTGAAATTCTCTCTGAAGTACTGATGTGATATCGACCAGAACGATAAATAAGGCACGCCGGCGCAAACGGCAAGCAAAACGGAGGCCAGAATGGCCTTGTACAAGGAATCAAAAATCACACCGTTAAGTACTCTATGGGTACAAAACAAAGTACGAAAAAAAATGTTTGTATTTCTCATTGAAGTACTGATGTGATATCGACCAGAACGATAAATAAGGCACGCCGGCGCAAACGGCAAGCAAAACGGAGGCCAAAATGGCCTTGTACAAGGAATCAAAAATCACACAGTTAAGTACTCTATGGTACGAAAAAAGTACGAAAAAAAACGTTTGTAATTCTCTTTGAAGTACTGATGTGATATCGACCAGAACGATAAATAAGGCACGCCGGCGCAAACGGCAAGCAAAACGGAGGCCAGAATGGCCTTGTACAAGGAATCAAAAATCACACAGTTAAGTACTCTATGGGTACGAAAAAAAGTACGAAAAAAACGTTTGTAATTCTCTTTGAAGTACTGATGTGATATCGACCAGAACGATAAATAAGGCACGCCGGCGCAAACGGCAAGCAAAACGGAGGCCAGAATGGCCTTGTACAAGGAATCAAAAATCACACAGTTAAGTACTCTATGGGTACAAAAAAAAGTACGGAAAAAAACGTTTGTAATTCTCTTTGAAGTACTGATGTGATATCGACCAGAACGATAAATAAGGCACGCCGGCGCAAACGGCAAGCAAAACGGAGGCCAGAATGGCCTTGTACAAGGAATCAAAAATCACACAGTTAAGTACTCTATGGGTACGAAAAAAAGTACGAAAAAACGTTTGTAATTCTCTTTGAAGTACTGATGTGATATCGACCAGAACGATAAATAAGGCACGCCGGCGCAAACGGCAAGCAAAACGGAGGCCAGAATGGCCTTGTACAAGGAATCAAAAATCACACAGTTAAGTACTCTATGGGTACGAAAAAAGTACGAAAAAAAACGTTTGTAATTCTCTTTGAAGTACTGATGTGATATCGACCAGAACGATAAATAAGGCACGCCGGCGCAAACGGCAAGCAAAACGGAGGCCAGAATGGCCTTGTACAAGGAATCAAAAATCACACCGTTAAGTACTCTATGGGTACAAAAAAAAGTACGAAAAAAAACGTTTGTAATTCTCTTTGAAGTACTGATGTGATATCGACCAGAACGATAAATAAGGCACGCCGGCGCAAACGGCAAGCAAAACGGAGGCCAGAATGGCCTTGTACAAGGAATCAAAAATCACACCGTTAAGTACTCTATGGGTACAAAAAAAAGTACGAAAAAAAACGTTTGTAATTCTCTTTGAAGTACTGATGTGATATCGACCAGAACGATAAATAAGGCACGCCGGCGCAAACGGCAAGCAAAACGGAGGCCAGAATGGCCTTGTACAAGGAATCAAAAATCACACAGTTAAGTACTCTATGGGTACGAAAAAAGTACGAAAAAAACGTTTGTAATTCTCTTTGAAGTACTGATGTGATATCGACCAGAACGATAAATAAGGCACGCCGGCGCAAACGGCAAGCAAAACGGAGGCCAGAATGGCCTTGTACAAGGAATCAAAAATCACACAGTTAAGTACTCTATGGGTACGAAAAAAAGTACGAAAAAAAACGTTTGTAATTCTCTTTGAAGTACTGATGTGTTATCGACCAGAACGATAAATAAGGCACGCCGGCGCAAACGGCAAGCAAAACGGAGGCCAGAATGGCCTTGTACAAGGAATCAAAAATCACACCGTTAAGTACTCTATGGGTACAAAAAAAAGTACGAAAAAAAACGTTTGTAATTCTCTTTGAAGTACTGATGTGATATCGACCAGAACGATAAATAAGGCACGCCGGCGCAAACGGCAAGCAAAACGGAGGCCAGAATGGCCTTGTACAAGGAATCAAAAATCACACAGTTAAGTACTCTATGGGTACGAAAAAAAGTACGAAATAAAACGTTTGTAATTCTCTTTGAAGTACTGATGTGATATCGACCAGAACGATAAATAAGGCACGCCGGCGCAAACGGCAAGCAAAACGGAGGCCAGAATGGCCTTGTACAAGGAATCAAAAATCACACAGTTAAGTACTCTATGGGTACGAAAAAAAGTACGAAAAAAACGTTTGTAATTCTCTTTGAAGTACTGATGTGATATCGACCAGAACGATAAATAAGGCACGCCGGCGCAAACGGCAAGCAAAACGGAGGCCAGAATGGCCTTGTACAAGGAATCAAAAATCACACGGTTAAGTACTCTATGGGTACGAAAAAAACGTTTGTAATTCTCTTTGAAGTACTGATGTGATATCGACCAGAACGATAAATAAGGCACGGCCAAACGGCAAGCAAAACGGAGGCCAGAATGGCCTTGTACAAGGAATCAAAAATCACACAGTTAAGTACTCTATGTCAAAAAAGTACGAAAAAACGTTTGTAATTCTCTTTGAAGTACTGATGTGATATCGACCAGAACGATAAATAAGGCACGCCCGCAAACGGCAAGCAAAACGGAGGCCAGAATGGCCTTGTACAAGGAATCAAAAATCACACAGTTAAGTACTCTATGGGTACGAAAAAAAGTACGAAAAAAATGTTTGTAATTCTCTTTGAAGTACTGATGTGATATCGACCAGAACGATAAATAAGGCACGCCGGCGCAAACGGCAAGCAAAACGGAGGCCAGAATGGCCTTGTACAAGGAATCAAAAATCACACAGTTAAGTACTCTATGGGTACGAAAAAAAAGTTTGTAATTCTCTTTGAAGTACTGATGTGGTATCGACCAGAACGATAAATAAGGCACGCCGGCGCAAACGGCAAGCAAAACGGAGGCCAGAATGGCCTTGTACAAGGAATCAAAAATCACACCGTTAAGTACTCTATGGGTACAAAAAAAGTACGAAAAAAAACGCTTGTAATTCTCTTTGAAGTACTGATGTGATATCGACTAGAACGATAAATAAGGCACGCCGGCGCAAACAGCAAGCAAAACGGAGGCCAGAATGGCCTTGTACAAGGAATCAAAAATCACACAGTTAAGTACTCTATGGGTACGAAAAAAGTATGAAAAAAACGTTTGTAATTCTCTATGAAGTACTGATGTGATATCGACCTGAACGATAAATAAGGCACGCCGGCGCAAACGGCAAGCAAAACGGATGCCAGAATGGCCTTGTACAAGGTATCAAAAATCACACCGTGCTATGGGTACAAAAAAAAGTACGAAAAAAAAAGTTTGTAAATCTCTTTGAAGTACTGACGTTATATCGACCAGAATGATAAATAAGGCACGCCGGCGCAAAAGGCAAGCAAAACGGAGGCCAGAATGGCCTTGTACAAGGAATCAAAATTCACACCGTTAAGTACTCTATGGGTACAAAAAAAATACGAAAAGAAACGTTTATAATTCACTTTGAAGTACTGATGTGATATCGACCAGAAATCGCGATAAGTAAGGCACGCCGGCGCAAACGGCAAGCAAAATGGAGGCCAGAATCACACCGTTAAGTACTCTATGGGTACAAAAAATAAGTACGAAAAAAAACGTTTGAAATTCTCTCTGAAGTACTGATGTGATATCGACCAGAACGATAAATAAGGCACGCCGGCGCAAACGGCAAGCAAAACGGAGGCCAGAATGGCCTTGTACAAGGAATCAAAAATCACACAGTTAAGTACTCTATGGGTACGAAAAAAAGTACGAAAAAAAACGTTTGTAATTCTCTTTGAAGTACTGATGTGATATCGACCAGAACGATAAATAAGGCACGCCGGCGCAAACGGCAAGCAAAACGGAGGCCAGAATGGCCTTGTACAAGGAATCAAAAATCACATAGTTAAGTACTCTATGGGTACGAAAAAAAGTACGAAAAAAACGTTTGTAATTCTCTTTGAAGTACTGATGTGATATCGACCAGAACGATAAATAAGGCACGCCGGCGCAAACGGCAAGCAAAACGGAGGCCAGAATGGCCTTGTACAAGGAATCAAAAATCACACAGTTAAGTACTCTATGGGTACGAAAAAAAGTACGAAAAAAAACGTTTGTAATTCTCTTTGAAGTACTGATGTGATATCGACCAGAACGATAAATAAGGCACGCCGGCGCAAACGGCAAGCAAAACGGAGGCCAGAATGGCCTTGTACAAGGAATCAAAAATCACACAGTTAAGTACTCTATGGGTACGAAAAAAAGTACGAAAAAAACGTTTGTAATTCTCTTTGAAGTACTGATGTGATATCGACCAGAACGATAAATAAGGCACGCCGGCGCAAACGGCAAGCAAAACGGAGGCCAGAATGGCCTTGTACAAGGAATCAAAAATCACACAGTTAAGTACTCTATGGGTACGAAAAAAAGTACAAAAAAAACGTTTGTAATTCTCTTTGAAGTACTGATGTGATATCGACCAGAACGATAAATAAGGCACGCCGGCGCAAACGGCAAGCAAAACGGAGGCCAGAATGGCCTTGTACAAGGAATCAAAAATCACACAGTTAAGTACTCTATGGGTACGAAAAAAAGTACGAAAAAAAACGTTTGTAATTCTCTTTGAAGTACTGATGTGATATCGACCAGAACGATAAATAAGGCACGCCGGCGCAAACGGCAAGCAAAACGGAGGCCAGAATGGCCTTGTACAAGGTATCAAAAATCACACCGTGCTATGGGTACAAAAAAAGTACGAAAAAAAATTTGTAATTCTCTTTGAAGTACTGATGTGATATCGACCAGAACGATAAATAAGGCACGCCGGCGCAAACGGCAAGCAAAACGGAGGCCAGAATGGCCTTGTACAAGGAATCAAAATTCACACCGTTAAGTACTCTATGGGTACAAAAAAATTACGAAAAGAAACGTTTATAATTCACTTTGAAGTACTGATGTGATATCGACCAGAACGATAAATAAGGCACGCCGGCGCAAACGGCAAGCAAAATGGAGGCCAGAATCACACCGTTAAGTACTCTATGGGTACAAAAATAAGTACGAAAAAACGTTTGTAATTCTCTTTGAAGTACTGATGTGATATCGACCAGAACGATAAATAAGGCACGCCGGCGCAAACGGCAAGCAAAACGGAGGCCAGAATGGCCTTGTACAAGGAATCAAAAATCACACCGTTAAGTACTCTATGGGTACAAAAAAAAGTACGAAAAAAAACGTTTGTAATTCTCTTTGAAGTACTGATGTGATATCGACCAGAACGATAAATAAGGCACGCCGGCGCAAACGGCAAGCAAAACGGAGGCCAGAATGGCCTTGTACAAGGAATCAAAAATCACATAGTTAAGTACTCTATGGGTACGAAAAAAAGTACGAAAAAACGTTTGTAATTCTCTTTGAAGTACTGATGTGATATCGACCAGAACGATAAATAAGGCACGCCGGCGCAAACGGCAAGCAAAACGGAGGCCAGAATGGCCTTGTACAAGGAATCAAAAATCACACAGTTAAGTACTCTATGGGTACGAAAAAAAGTACGAAAAAAACATTTGTAATTCTCTTTGAAGTACTGATGTGATATCGACCAGAACGATAAATAAGGTACGCCGGCGCAAACGGCAAGCAAAACGGAGGCCAGAATGGCCTTGTACAAGGAATCAAAAATCACACGTTAAGTACTCTATGGGTACGAAAAAAGTACGAAAAAAACGTTTGTAATTCTCTTTGAAATCCTGATGTGATATCGACCAGAACGATAAATAAGGCACGCCGGCGCAAACGGCAAGCAAAACGGAGGCCAGAATGGCCTTGTACAAGGAATCAAAAATCACACAGTTAAGTACACTATGGGTACGAAAAAAAGTACAAAAAAAACATTTGTAATTCTCTTTGAAGTACTGATGTGGTATCGACCAGAACGATAAATAAGGTACGCCGGCGCAAACGGCAAGTTAAACGGAGGCCAGAATGACCTTGTACAAGGAATGATATGAAAAACTAGGATCTAGATTTAAGTGTTCTTGCTAATTAAGCTAATAACACGTTTTATTGAAAAGAAAACAAGAAGGAAAATCGAAATACTTACTAGATTAGGATAATAAGAACGAAAATGAAGAACAAAAGATAGGAGCAAGCTTAGATCCACCCTCGGAATCGCACTCCGGGTTTCTCCAAGTTCGAGAACGTCGCACAAAGGTCGCTCACACCTTTGATATATTCTCTAGTTAAACCTTCACCCAGTCACAAGGAAAAGTTTTAACTGTTTGTTTCAATCACTGAAACATTAAAAATATAATATTTCACTCAAATATGACTTAAGTTTATACAAGGTAAGTTACAATCCTTATATAGAACTCAAAATAACTAGCTACTCCCAAAACTAGCAATGTGGGACAAAAATACTTATAGTTTGGAGTTTGGGAGTTGGAATCATGCTAAAACCGATGTGGGAGACTTAAGCCACGTCCAAGGCATGTCTAGACAAGTCTTGGACATGTCTTGGGTGCAAACTTGGACAAAGTCTATTTTTAGTAGGGAAAGTTTCCAAAATTTAAGGTGAAAAAGGTATCGGGTTTTTGAAGGGTAAAAAGGGTAGATTATTGTAGGGTTGGGCCTCAAATACCTTTAAGGTATAGGGTACTTGGGAATGGAGGGTTTAGTTTCCCAAAATGGAAAGCCGAAGGTCGGTTTGGCAAAACTGCCATTTTGGGAAGGGTTATGCAAAATTGGCCAAAACTCCCCAAAATACCCCCTACCCCTTATTACATATAAATAATAATAACATAGACAAGTTTTCCTCTCCCACTCGATTATAAGATAAAGAAAGAACTAATTTCTTCAACGCATCTTCGAGTCTTCGCTTCCGAGCTCTCGTCATTGGTCCTTCTTGAATATGAAGTGGATCCTCACTTGCATCATCTTCAAGATGGATATTTAAGCTTCCATGATATGTATCAAGGAATCAAAAATCACACCGTTAAGTACTCTATGCGCACAAAAAAGAGTACGAAAAAAAATGTTTGTAATTCTCTTTGAAGTACTGATGTGATATCGACCAGAACGATAAATAAGGCACGCCGGCGCAAACGGCAAGCAAAACGGAGGCCAGAATGGCCTAGTACATGGAATCAAAAATCACACAGTTAAGTACTCTTTGGGTACGAAAAAAAGTACGAAAAAAACGTTTGTAATTCTCTTTGAAGTACTGATGTGGTATCGACCAGAACGATGAATAAGGCACGCCGGCGCAAACGGCAAGTAAATGGAGGCCAGAATGGCCTTTTACAAGGAATCAAAAATCACACTGTTAAGTACTCTGTGGGTACGAAAAAAAGTACGAAAAAAACATTTGTAATTCTCTTTTAAGTACTGATGTGGTATCGACCAGAACGATAAATAAGGTACGCCGGCAAAACGGCAAGGAAAACGGAGGTCAGAATGGCCTTGTAGATAATAAGAATCAGGATCTAGATTGAGGAATCAATGGGGTTTGAACAAAAAACCTATAATCCTTAGAAAATCAGCAATCTAAGAATTAAAGGGATTCGAACATCGCACAAAGTGTTGTTCAAGCACTTTGATAAGCTCGGAAAGGAACAACCAAATCAGGATGGAAGTTCATACAATCCAAATCAGCATGGAATTGTAAATATAAATTCAATCTCTGAATTTAAGAAAATATAAATTATCATTCAAGTTGGATCTCCCTTCCAAAGTACAAAACAAAGGCCTTATATAAGCTACAAGACTTGTAAACTATAATGCCTAATTAATGACTACAATTCATGAACCAAAATATGAAAAGACTTATGCATAATTAATGACTAGAATTCATGAACCAAAATATGAAAAGTCTTTCCTAAAAATACTACAAAAGTGGCGCCCCAAACATCTCCAAGGTCAAGTGGATCATCATTTGGAACAGCATTCTGGTTCATATCATTCCCTCCCGGCTGGAAAGGATTCGTCCTCGAATCCACCTGGGTCGAACACGAAGATTTGCTTTTCATTCGGAAGTAATCCCACGTAGTCACTGTCCAACATCACATATGGAGAGATGAACATTATAATAATCACTCTCTCGTACTGTTAAATGCAACCTCATAAAAATCAGCAATTACAAATTGTAAAGGAATACAAGACACTTCAAATGGATAAAAAGAAATATGTGATGCTTGTACGTCCTGTATTTGCAAAATGAACCCGGCTGTCTTCGGTTGAACCAATTCATCACAAGGATGATATACCTGTAATGGTAAATCAACAGACTCAAAAACTTGAATAGCGTCCTCCTCGTCTTTTATGCCCACATTGACTGCTTCAAAATTAAAAGCAATGTCTGCTTGAAGATCAGGAATTTTAACAAACTCCTCAGGTGTAGATATAACAGGATCATGAACATCATAAAAATTAATTTCGACCCCCTTGTCAACATTTACCAAAGAAAAATCATCACAAACAGATTTTTTTATCAACAATTGGAGTACATTTTCCTCAATGGTCGTCTTTTTCTCAAACTCGTCACGTAATGCATTTTCTCTATGGGCATCTCTCACCTCTTGTTCTTTGTGTGTCTGAAAAGCCCTTTGCTGGGTCATGGATGTGAATCTTGTCCTCTTACCATTTATGTCAATAGAGTATTGAGTCGAAGAACCATCATACATCACACATTTTTCATCTAACCATGGCATACCAAGAAGTAAATGATGAACCTTCATGGGAACAATATCACATAAGACCTTATCCGTGAAGTTTCCCAATTTGAAATGAATCAATACCTGCTTGGTTACCTTGACATTTGAACCATCTTTGAACCACCTGAAGCTGTATGGATATGGGTGTGTGATGACAGGTAGCTTGAAATTATCAACAACCTCGGCACTCACAAGATTGATCGTAGCCTCATGATCAATGATGAGATTACATGTCCTGAGAATACCTGTGCTCTCATGGATCCCAACAGTAGAATGAAAAAGATCCTCTCTGTGGTCGTCATCAAAATTTGTCCATTCTACATTCCATTTAATAGGACGACCATATCTATCATAATAATATTGCACCATTTTATAATTCCCAGAATGTAAGCAGAAAACTACGGCCAAAATTTCGATTAAACGGTGAGGAATCTGGGAAAACTCAAAGAACGAAAGTTGAAGATTGGGCAATTTCCTATAAGTCTACTAAAAATCACGAATTTTGGACATGATTGACCCACCTGAATTGGAGCCGTAAAAAACTGTGCAAAACTATGAAAAACTGTGTACAGATTTTTGTGAGGCAAATTTGAAAGTGATGGACTGCGAATTTGGAGGGGAGGTAAAGAGACAGAATGCAGATAACACGGCGATTGTGACGTGGCTAAAATTTCAGAATGTTTGGAGGTGATTTGGGTAGTGAATGAACAGAAACAGAATTTTTTTTTTTGATAGAATGGACGAAAATAAAGAAAAGAAAATGATATTTGATACCTCAATCCATGTGCTCTCTGATACCAAATGATAATAGATTTAGGATCTAGATTGAGGAATCAATGGGGTTTGAACAAAAAACCTATAATCCTTAGAAAATCAACAATCTAAGAATTAAAGGGATTCGAACATCGCACAAAGTGTTGTTCAAGCACTTTGATAAGCTCGGAAACAAACAACCAAAAGTTCATACAATCCAAATCAGCATGGAATTGTAAATATAAATTCAATCTCTGAATTTAAGAAAATATAAATTATCATTCAAGTTGGATCTTCCTTCCAAAGTACAAAACAAAGGCCTTATATAGGCTACAAGACTTGTAAACTATAATGCCTAATTAATGACTACAATTCATGAACCAAAATATGAAAAGACTTATGCATAATTAATGACTAGAATTCATGAACCAAAATATGAAAAGTCTTTCCTAAAAATACTACAAAAGTGGCGCCCCAAACATCTCCAAGGTCAAGTGGATCATCATTTGGAACAGCATTCTGGTTCATATCACTTGTACAAGGAATCAAAAATCACACCGTTAAGTACTCTATGGGTACAAAACAAAGTATGGAAAAAAACGTTTGTAATTCTCACTGAAGTACTGATGTGTTATCGACCAGAACGATGAATAAGGCACGCCGGCGCTAACGGCAAGCAAAACGGAGGCCAGAATGGCCTTGTACAAGGAATCAAAAATCACACCGTTAAGTACTCTATGGGTACAAAACAAAGTACGAAAAAAAATGTTTGTATTTATCATTGAAGTACTGATGTGATATCGTTTGTATTTCTCGTTGAAGTACAGATGTGATATCAACCAGAACGATAAATAAGGCATGCCGGCGCAAACGGCAAGTAAAACGAAGGCCATAATGGCCTTGTACAAGGAATCAAAAATCACACAGTTAAGTACTCTATGTGTACAAAAAAAAAGTACGAAAAAAACCTTTGTAATTCTCTTTGAAATACTAATGAGATATCGACCAGAACGATAAATAAGGCACGGCGGCGCAAACGGCAAGCAAAACGGAGGCCAGAATGGCCTTGTACAAGGAATCAAAATCACACAGTTAAGTACTGTATGGTTACGAAAAAAAACGTTTGTAATTCTCTTTGAAGTACTGATGTGGTATCGACCAGAACGTTAAATAATGTATGCCGGCGCAAACGGCAAGCAAAACGGAGGCCAGAATGGCCTTGTACAAGGAATCAAAAATCACACCGTTAAGTACTCTATGGCTACAAAAAAGAGTACGAAAAAAAATGTTTGTAATTCTCTTTGAAGTACTGATGTGATATCGACGAGAATTATAAATAATGCATGCCGTCGCAAACGGCAAGCTAAACGGACGACAGAATTGCCTTGTACAAGGAATCAAAAATCACACAGTTAAGTACTCTATGGGTACGAAAAAAACGTTTGTAATTCTCCTTGAAGTACTGATGTGATATCGACCAGAATGATAAATAAGGCACGCCGGCTCCAACGGCGAGCAAAACGGAGGCCAGAATGGCCTTGTACAAGGAATCAAAAATCACACAGTTAAGTACTCTATGGGTACGAAAAAAACGTTTGTAATTCTCTTTGAAGTACTGATGTGATATCGACCAGAACGATAAATAAGGCACCCCGGCGCTAACGGCAAGCAAAACGGAGGTCAAAATGGCCTTGTACAAGGAATCAAAAATCTCACCGTTAAGTACTCTATGGGTACAAAACAAAGTACGAAAAAAAACGTTTGTATTTCTCATTGAAGTAATGATGTGTTATCGACCAGAACGATAAATAAAGCACGCCGGCGCAAACGGCAGCAAAACGGAGGCCAGAATGGCCTTGTACAAGGAATCAAAAATCACACCGTTAAGTACTCTATGGGTAGAAAAAAGAGTACGAAAAAAAACGTTTGTAATTCTCTTGGAAGTACTGATGTGAATCGACCTGAACGATAAATAAGGCACGCCGGCGCAAACGGCAAGCAAAACGGAGGTCAGAATGGGCTTGTACAAGAATCAAAAATCACACCGTTAAGTACTGTGCGAATCATGATCCGTTAACCATTCATGTTGGGCCTGAAACAAGATTGCAACGAAAGAATAGGGAAGAAGCCCTAAAAATTATGGTGACATCTACATTTGAGTGTTAATGGGCTTGCTGAATCAGACTGCTCTGATACCAACTGATAAGAATTTAAACTATGAAGAATATGGATCGGATTGAAATAAAGTTGTTTTCTTGAATAAAAAAAGGAAAGTAAATGAAAACAAGAAAAGATAGGAGCTACCCTGAAAGCCTAGAAATCCTGTTTCTAGGGATCTTGGTATTGTCCTTGGAAGCTTAGAAATCTCGTTTCTAAGGACCTTGGATCGATGGATGCCACAACAACTTGCTCAAGTTTGTTGATAAATCCGGTAAATTTAGTGTTCTATCCAGAAACACACACCAAAAGTAAAAATACTTTGGAAAGAAAAACTTAATAGTTTTATAGATAAAAATTGAATGTTCTTTTTTGGTTACAAAAGTTTGGACATTTATAGGAAAATAAATACATGAATAATGGCATAAATAAAATGAAAATTCTTCCTCAAATATCACAAAATGGGGCGCCCAAAATAAACTAATTTCAAATCAACATGAATCAATGTATCTTGAATAAATGCTTGGACTCTTGAAATCTTGGTTCATGCATCTTGATTCAATGTATTTGCATTCTCCAATACTTGCCTTCTTGACTTCTTGAACTCAAAAGATGGCGCCATTTAACTCCCCAAATTCAGCCATGTTTTTTTTGTTTATTTAAGTAATATTACACAATATAATATATAGTAATATATATTATAATACTTATATACATGCACTTGTATTCTTGAACTTCAAAATGGCGTCCAAAATGCTGATGTCCAAGCTCCATGTATCTTCTTCATCCAAATGCATTGTATCTTCTTTGAACTCTTGAATTTTCCAAACTTGAATTTATCCCCAAAAAGTGGCGCCCAAAATATCAGCAAAATTTATCATATATTTGACTAATATTTCATAATGAAATATATGATACAATGTTATAATAAGTGTCTTTAATATTGGTTTATTATTTACATAAATTATGAAGCCAGAATCACATCAGAAGAAGCCCTAAAAATTATGGTGACATCTACATTTGAGGAGCCCAAGTCCAACAAGCAAGAAAAGGCTAACATGTTCATTTTAAGTGTTATTGGGCTTGCTGAATAAATGGCCCAGCATTAAGGCCTTTATTTTGGTATTATAATATTTATTTAAATAATCAATATTATTTAAATAAACAACAAAAAAACATGGCTGAATTTGGGGAGTTAAATGGCGCCATTTTTTTGAGTTCAAGAAGTCAAGAAGGCAAGTTTTGGAGAATGTAAATACATTGAATCAAGATGCATGAACCTTTATTCAAGATACATTGATTCATGATGCTTTGAAACTAGCTTATTTTGGGCGCCCCATTTTGTGATATTTGAGGAAGACTTTTCATCTTATTTATGCCATTATTCATGTATTTATTTTCCTATAAATATCCAAACTTTTGTAACCAAAAGAATTCAACATTCAATTTTTATCTATAAAACTATTAAGTTTTTCTTTCCAAAGTATTTTTACTTTTGGTGTGTGTTTCGGGATAGAACACTAAATTTACGGATTTATCAACAAACTTGAGCAAGTTGTTGTGGCATCCATCGATCCAAGGTCCTTAGAAACGAGATTTCTAAGCTTCCAAGGACAATACCAAGATCCCTAGAAACAGGATTTCTAGGCTTTCTTTTACTTTTCTTTCATTTACTTTCCTCTATTCAAGAAAACAACTTTATTTCAATCCGATCCATATTCTTCAAGTTAAATTGTCAGTTAGTATCAGTTGATTGAAATAATCTTGTGAAAAAAAAAAGAAAAGAAAAATATATTCGTTCAAAAAAAAAAAAAACTTTCATTCAAGTAGTGCACAAGTAAATTGTGGGTATGTTAGAAGAATAAGTAGTACTTGTTCCCCACAAGCATCTACTTGAATTCCTGGTTGTTTGAGTAGTACTCCAGCCATCTTATCACAATTCTAAATAAAAAAAAAAAAAGTGAGGTGGGAGTTTCTACAAAGCTTTAGCTCTTTTGATTTCTAGTTCTTGAAATTATTCTTTAAAGTTTGGAAATTTTGAATCTTTTGATTTTGAATCTTTGGAGAACTCAAGAGTTTGTAAAACTTTGTTGAAAGAATCTAGAATTTATAAATTCTATCCAATTACATATACAATGGAAAATACTGAGGGGGAAGAAAGTGCTGCTCGTGTTCCGAGAACCACAAGGGATGTAGAACTCTTTCTACGAGCCCAAGAGGGACAAAATAGAATATATGAACAACGATTTGGGGAAATTAGCGAAAATTTGGCTGCACTCATGACACATTTGAACGTTAATGGCGGACGTGGTGGTAGAGGAGGCCGAGGTGGTCAAGGGGGCCGAGGAGCTCAACAAGGAGTTGTTAGACATATTGAGTTTGAAGAAGAACCATATGAAGAAGGTGACCAAGAGAGGGCTGAACCCAATGATGAGGTAAAAAGCATTAAGCAAAAAATTCCACCCTTTAAAGGTACATCTAATCCTAATGATTATTTTGCATGGGTATTACGTATGGAACAAATCTTTTTATGTCATCAATATTCCGAACGTATGAAAGTTGCTCTAGCCACTAGTGAATTTGAAGAGTCGCCTATGTTATGGTTTTTGCACACTAACGAAAAACGCAGGAAAAATAGGCAAACTCCTATCAATTCTTGGGCTGTTTTGTTAGAGGAAATGCACAGACGATGGGTACCGGAATCATATAGGCGAGAGCAAGTAAGACACTTGCAAACTTTGGAACAAGGTGACAAATCGATTATGGATTTTCATGGAGCACTCGAATTAGCATTAAGGAGGACAGCAACGGAGGAAGATGAAGAGCATACTATGGCACGCTTTCTTGGAGGACTACGGGCTGAAATTGGCTTCACAGTGGAACGACAAAATTGTAAGACTTATGACGACTTGTTGCATGCTGCAATCACTGTTGAGAGGCAAATAAAACAAAGAAAATCAACCCACTCAAGTCGAAATGCTGGAGGTTCTTTTACCAAGCCTACTTATTCAAACACCGAAGGAGGTAAGTCTTTTCGTCATAATTCGTCTAAGTACACCCCTTCGCAATCTAATTCTGAACGACACAATGCATCACAAGTCAAGAAACCTGAATTTGACAAGGGTAAGTCGGTTGTAGCTTCCAATAGCACTATTACATGTTATAAATGTCAAGGTGTTGGTCATAAAGCAAATGAATGTCCGAACAAACGTGTTTACACAGCCGTTGGTAAGGATATGTATGAATCTGCATCGGAAGGTGAAAATGAACCTAATATTCTTGACAATAATTCGGACATGAGTGAGGATGAGGGACTTGATTTCGATGATCAGTCAATGTTGGTAACAAAAAAAATACTTAACACTGTTGTGAGCATTGATAAAAATGAACTACAACGAGAGAACATTTTTCAAACCCGCTGTCTGATTAAAGGAAAGTTATGCATGTTAATAATTGATTCCGGAAGTTGTACCAATGCCGTAAGTACCGATGTTGTGGAAAAACTTGGGCTTGAAACAATTAAACACCCACAACCTTATAAACTTCAATGGCTGAAAGACCGAGAATCAATTAAAGTGGTGAGTCAAGCTTATGTTCCGTTTTCTTTGACTAAATATGAGGACCGCATTCTTTGTGATATTGTACCAATGACCGTGACTCATATACTTTTGGGCCGACCTTGGCGGTTTGATAGAAAAGTGACTTATGATGGGTACACGAATAAGTACACTTTCTTGCATAATGGCAAACGCTTTACCTTGGCATCCTTGTCACCTGAAGAGGCGCACATGGACCATGTAAGATTTAATAAAAAGAGGCTGAATGAGGCTGTTAAGGTTGACACTAAGCTTGTGGATTCCAATGACGCAAAATCCGAAACAAACTTGGCAAAAAGAAGCGAAATTGTGGTACCTAAAACGAAAATTGGGAAGTCTTTGCATTTGACCTTGAAATCCGAGAGGTTTCCGATTCTTTTCATGTATCAAGATACAAATGAATTAATTCCACACACAAGTGAAGAAAGCCTGTCTGAATTCCCTTTCCCTTTACTACTTTCTGTAAATGATCTAACCGATTCTCTTCCTAGTGTGGTGTGCACTGTTTTGCAGGAATTTGAAGATGTTTTTCCCGAGGAGGAAACTAAGGGATTACCACCTTTGAGGGGAGTGGAACACGCAATTGACTTCATTCCAGGGGCTGTCCTACCTAACCGACCAGCCTACCGAGTCAATCCAACTGAGGCACAAGAAATTCAAAGGCAAGTCATGGAATTGCTAGCCAATGGGAAGATAAGGAAATCTATGAGTCCTTGTGTTGTTCCTGTCTTAATTGTTCCTAAGAAGAATGGGGAATGGAGAATGTGTGATGAGTTGCATGGATCAAATAATTTTTTCAAAAATCGATTTGAAAAGTGGCTATTTTCAAGTTAGAATTGAAAAGGAGATGAATGGAAAACCGCATTTAAAACCAAGTTCGGATTATATGAGTGGTTAGTAATGCCATTTGGACTTTCAAACGCCCCAAGCACTTTTATGAGATTAATGAACGAGGTTTTGCGTGAGTTTATTGGAAAGTTTGTGGTTGTGTATTTTGATGATATACTCATTTACAGCATTGATATGGAAACGCATTTAACTCATTTGAGGGCTGTTTTGAACACACTAAGGCAAGCAAAACTCTATGCTAACTTAAAGAAATGTTCATTTTGCATGGATAGAGTTGTTTTTCTTGGGTTTGTTGTAAGTGGACAGGGTATTGAAGTTGACAAGGAGAAAGTGAAAGCAGTGGCTGATTGGCCTGAACCAAAAAGTGTTGCGGAGGTTAGATCTTTTCATGGCCTTGCAAGTTTCTATAGACGATTTGTGAGAAATTTCAGCACCATTGCAGCACCTCTCAACGAGTTGGTCAAAAAGCATGTGCTATTTCATTGGGGTCCAAAAGAAAGGGAAGCATTTCAAACTCTTAAAACTCTATTAATTTCTGCACCTATTCTTGCTCTACCCGATTTTTCGAAAATGTTTGAAATTGAGTGCGATGCTTGGTGTTGGGATTGGGGTGTATTAATTCAAGAAGGAAAACCGATTGCATATTTTAGTGAAAAATTAAAGGGAGCAAATCTGAATTATGCAACTTATGATAAAGAGTTATATGCGTTAGTTCAATGTTTGCGTACCTGGCAACACTATTTGCGTCCTAAAGAGTTTGTTATACATTCAGATCATGAATCTTTGAAGTACTTAAAAGGACAATCAAAATTGCATTCTAGGCACATTCGTTGGCTTGAATTCATTGAATCATTCCCTTATGTCATTAAATACAAGAAAGGAAAAGAGAATGTTGTGGCTGATGCCCTATCCCGTCGTTACACCTTGATCACGCAAATGCAAACGAAATTGTTGGGATTTGAGCAAATGAAAGACTTGTATGATTCAGATTTTGATTTTAGTGACATTTACAAGTTGTGTGACAAATCTGCTTTCGAGAAGTTTTATAAGCATGATGGGTTTTTATTTAAGGAATCTAAATTGTGTATTCCTCGTGGTTCAATTCGTGAGTATTTGGTTCGGGAAGCACATGGGGGCGGTTTAATGGGGCATTTTGGAATTGCTAAAACACTTGACATGCTGCATACTCATTTTTATTGGCCTAAAATGGTTAAGGATGTTCGACGTATTTGTGATACTTGCATTAACCGTAAAAGGGCTAAGTCTAAGTCACATCCGCATGGTTTGTATACCCCTTTGCCAATTCCCTCATTTCCATGGGAGGATTTATCTATGGACTTTGTGCTAGGCCTACCCCGTTCCCAAACTGGTAAAGATTCTGTTTTTGTGGTAGTTGATCGATTTTCAAAAATGGCACACTTCATTCCTTGTAATAAAACCAATGATGCTTCGCATATTGCTGATTTATTCTTTAAAGAAGTGGTTCGTTTACATGGTGTGCCTAAATCAATCGTAAGTGATCGTGATGTTAAGTTTGTCAGTCACTTTTGGCGTGTTTTGTGGATGAAACTTGGTACATCTCTTTTGTATTCAACTGCATATCACCCTCAAACTGATGGCCAAACCGAAGTTGTGAATCGAACTTTAGGACAATTATTGCGAGTTGTTATCCAAAAGAACTTAAAGAATTGGGAATCATGTTTACCATTTATTGAGTTTGCTTATAATCGTGCTACGCATTCTGCCACAAAGTATTCACCTTTTGAACTTGTTTATGGTTTCAACCCTACCGTACCTATTGATCTTATTCCCTTGCCTGTAGGAATGCAAACACATTTGGATGGTGAGAAGAAAGCACAACTGGTCCGAGAGATGCATGAGAAAGCAAGGAAGAACTTGGAAGAACAAACAGTTCGCTATGCGAAGAAAGCAAACAAAGGCAAAAGGGAGTTGATACTCGAACCTGGCGATTGGGTTTGGATCCATTTTCGCAAAGAAAGATTTCCTCACAAACGTAAATCAAAGCTACACCCAAGAGGAGATGGACCATTTCAGATTTTGGAGCGGATTAACAACAATGCTTATAAGGTAGACATTCCGGATGATTGGGGCATTTCAAATTCTTTCAACATCTCAGATTTAAAACCATTTGACAACCCT
Source organism: Gentiana dahurica var. dahurica (assembly GCA_024500145.1). NCBI lineage: Eukaryota > Viridiplantae > Streptophyta > Magnoliopsida > Gentianales > Gentianaceae > Gentiana > Gentiana dahurica. The sequence continues at coordinate 54,781,021 of CM044897.1, forward strand.
CTTGATTTGAGGACAAATCCTTTGCAACTGGGAGGAATGATGCGAATCATGATCCGTTAACCATTCATGTTGGGCCTGAAACAAGATTGCAACGAAAGAATAGGGAAGAAGCCCTAAAAATTATGGTGACATCTACATTTGAGGAGCCCAAGTCCAACAAGCAAGAAAAGGCTAACATGTTCATTTTAAGTGTTATTGGGCTTGCTGAATAAATGGCCCAGCATTAAGGCCTTTATTTTGGTATTATAATATTTATTTAAATAATCAATATTATTTAAATAAACAACAAAAAAACATGGCTGAATTTGGGGAGTTAAATGGCGCCATTTTTGAGTTCAAGAAGTCAAGAAGGCAAGTTTTGGAGAATGCAAATACATTGAATCAAGATGCATGAACCTTTATTCAAGATACATTGATTCATGATGCTTTGAAACTAGCTTATTTTGGGCGCCCCATTTTGTGATATTTGAGGAAGACTTTTCATCTTATTTATGCCATTATTCATGTATTTATTTTCCTATAAATATCCAAACTTTTGTAACCCAAAAAATTCAACATTCAATTTTTATCTATAAAACTATTAAGTTTTTCTTTCCAAAGTATTTTTACTTTTGGTGTGTGTTTCTGGATAGAACACTAAATTTACGGATTTATCAACAAACTTGAGCAAGTTGTTGTGGCATCCATCGAACCAAGGTCCTTAGAAACGAGATTTCTAAGCTTCCAAGGACAATACCAAGATCCCTAGAAACAGGATTTCTAGGCTTTCAAGGTAGCTCCTATCTTTTCTTGTTTTCATTTACTTTCCTCTTATTCAAGAAAACAACTTTATTTTCATTTCAAGTTAAATTCGTATCAAGTACTCTATGGGTACAAAAAAAAAGTACGAAAAAAACGTTTGTAATTCTCTTTGAAATACTGATGTGATATCGACCAGAACGATAAATAAGACCCGCCGGCGCAAACGTCAAGCAAAACGGAGGCAAGAATGGCCTTGTACAAGGAATCAAAAATTACACAGTTAAGTACTCTATGGGTACAAAAATAAGTACGAAAAAAAACGTTTGTAATTCTCTTAGAAGTACTGATGTGATATCGACCTGAACGATAAATAAGGCACGCTGGCACAAACAACAAGCAAAACGGAGGCCAGAATGGCCTTGTACGAGGAATCAAAAATCACACAGTTAAGTTCTCTATGGGTGCGAAAAAAACGTTTGTAATTCTCTTTGAAATCTTGATGTGATATCGACGAGCGATAAATAAAAGCGCCGGCATAAGCGGCAAGCAAAGCGGAGGCCAGAATGGCCTTGTACAAGGAATCAAAAATCACGATTAAGTACTCTATGGGTACGAAAAAAAGTACGAAAAAAAACGTTTGCAATTCTCTTTGAATTACTGATGTGATATCGACCAGAACGATAAATAAGGCACGCCGGCACAAACGGCAAGCAAAACGGAGGCCAGAATGGCCTTGTACAAGGAATCAAAAATCACACAGTTAAGTACTCTATGGGTACGAAAAAAAGTACGAAAAAATGTTTGTAATTCTCTTTGAAGTACTGATGTGATATCGACCAGAACGATAAATAAGGCATGCCGGCGCAAACGGCAAGTAAAACGGAGGCGGAATGGCCTTGTACAAGGAATCAAAAATCACAGATTAAAGTACTCTATGGGTACGAAAAAAATCTGAAAAAAACATTTGTAATTCTCTTTGAAGTACTGATGTGATATCGACCAGAACGATAAATAAGGCACGCCGGCGCAAACGGCAAGGAAAACGGAGGTCAGAATGGCCTTGTACAAGGAATCAAAAATCACACCGTTAAGTACTCTATGGGTACAAAAAAAAGTATGAAAAAAACGTTTGTAATTCTCTTTGAAATCTTGATGTGATATCGACCAGAACGATAAATAAGGCACGCCGGCGCAAACGGCAAGCAAAACGGAGGCCAGAATGGCCTTGTACAAGGAATCAAAAATCACACCGTTAAGTACTCTAAGGGTACAAAAATGAGTACGAAGAAAAACGTTTGTAATTCTCTTTGAAATCTTGATGTGATATCGACCAGAACGATAAATAAGGCACGCCGGTGCAAACGGCAAGCAAAACGGAGGCCAGAATGGCCTTGTACAAGGAATCAAATATCACACAGTTAAGTACTCTATGGGTACGAAAAAATTCTGAAAACGTTTGTAATTCTCTTTGAAGTACTGATGTGATATCGACCAGAACGATAAATAAGACGCCGGCGCAAACGGCAAGCAAAACGGAGGCCAGAATTTACTTGTACAAGGAATCAAAAATCACACAGTTAAGTACTCTATGGGTACGAAAAAAAGTACGAAAAAAACGTTTGTAATTCTCTTTGAAGTACTGATGTGATATCGACCAGAACGATAAATAAGGCACGCCGGCACAAACTGCAAGAAAAACGGAGGCCAGAATGGCCTTGTACAAGGAATCAAAAAGCACACAGTTAAGTACTCTATGGGTTCGAAAAAGTACGAAAAAAACATTTGTAATTCTCATTGAAGTACTGATGTGTTATCGACCAGAACGATAAATAAGGCACGCCGGCGCAACCGGCAAGCAAAACGGAGGCCAGAATGGCCTTGTACAAGGAATCAAAAATCACACAGTTAAGTACTCTATGGGTACGGAAAAAAACGTTTGTAATTCTATTTGAAGTACTGATGTGGTATCGACCAGAACGATAAATAAGCTACGCCGGCGCAAAAGGAAAGGAAAACGGAGGTGAGAATGGCCTTGTATAAGGAATCAAAAATCACACCGTTAAGTACTCTATGGGTACAAAACAAAGTATGAAAAAAAACGTTTGTAATTCACTTTGAAGTACTGATGTGTTATCGACCAGAACGATAAATAAGGCACGCCGGCGCAAACGGCAAGCAAAACGGAGGCCAGAATGGCCATTTACAAGGAATCAAAAATCACACCGTTAAGTACTCTATGGGTACAAAAAAAGTACGAAAAAAAACGCTTGTAATTCTCTTTGAAGTACTGATGTGATATCGACTAGAACGATAAATAAGGCACGCCGGCGCAAACAGCAAGCAAAACCGAGGCCAGAATGGCCTTCTACAAGGAATCAAAAATCACACCGTTAAGTACTCTATGGGTACAAAAATAAGTACAAATAAAAAACGTTTGAAATACTATCTGAAGTACTGATGTGATATCGACCAGAACGATAAATAAGGCACGCCGGCGCAAACGGCAAGCAAAACGGAGGCCAGAATGGCCTTGTACAAGGAATCAAAAATCACACCGTTAAGTACTCTATGGGTACAAAACAAAGTACGAAAAAAAATATTTGTATTTCTCATTGAAGTACTGGTGTGATATCGACCAGAACGATAAATAAGGCATGCCGGCGCAAACGGCAAGCAAAACGGAGGCCAAAATGGCCTTGTACAAGGAATCAAAAATCACACTGTTAAGTACTCTATGGTACGAAAAAAAGTATGAAAAAAAACGTTTGTAATTCTCTTTGAAGTACTGACGTTATATCGACCAGAACGATAAATAAGGCATGAAAAGAAACGTTTGTAATCACACCGTTAAGTACACTATGGGTACAAAAAAATTACGAAAAGAAACGTTTGTAATTCACTTTGAAGTACTGATGTGATATCGACCAGAACGATAAATAAGGCACGCCGGCGCAAACGGCAAGCAAAATGGAGACCAGAATGACACCATTAAGTACTCTATGGGTACAAAAATAAGTACGAAAAAAACGTTTGAAATTCTCTCTGAAGTTCTGATGAGATATCGACCAGAACGATAAATAAGGCACGCTGGTGCAAACGGCAAGCAAAACGGAGGCCAGAATGGCCTTGTACAAGGAATCAAAAATCACACCGTTAAGTACTCTATGGGTACAAAAAAGTCTGAAAAAAGCGTTTGTAATTCTCTTTGAAATCTTGATGTGATATCGACGAGCGATAAATAAGGGGCCTTGATTGCAAGCGGCAAGCAAAAGCGGAGGCAGAATGGCCTTGTACAAGAATCAAAAATCACACCGTTAAGTACTCTATGGGTACAAAAAGTCTGAAAAAAGCGTTTGTAATTCTCTTTGAAATCTTGATGTGATATCGACCGAGCGATAAATAAAAGGCCCTCGTGCAAGCGGCAAGCAAAACGGAGGCCAGAATGGCCTTGTACAAGGAATCAAAAATCACACCATTAAGTACTCTATGCGTACAAAAAAGTGTGAACGTTTGTAATTCTCTTTGAAGTACTGATGTGATATCGACCAGAACGATAAATAAGGCACGCCGGCGCAAATGGCAAGCAAAACGGAGGCCAGAATGGCCTTGTACAAGGAATCAAAAATCACACAGTTAAGTACTCTTTAGTCTGAAAAAAATCTGAAAAAAGCGTTTGTAATTCTCTTTGAAATCTTGATGTGATATCGACCGAAGCGATAAATAAAACGCCTGGTATAAGCGACAAGTAAAGCGGAGGCTGAATGGCCTTGTACAAGAATCAAAAATCACACATTAAGTACTCTAGAGGTCTGAAAAAACATTTGTAATTCTCTTTGAAGTACTGATGTGATATCGACCAGAACGATAAATAAGGTACGCCGGCGCAAACGGCAAGGAAAACGGAGGTCAGAATGGCCTTGTACAAGGAATCAAAAATCACACCATTAAGTACTCTATGGGTACAAAACAAAGTATGAAAAAAAACGTTTGTACAAGGAATCAAAAATCACACAGTTAAGTACTTTATGGGTACGAAAAAAAATACGAAAAAAATGTTTGTAATTCTCTTTGAAATACTAATGTGATATCAACTAGAACGATAAATAAGGCACCCCGGCGCTAACGGCAAGCAAAACGGAGGTCAGAATGGCCTTGTACAAGGAATCAAAAATCTCACCGTTAAGTACTCTATGGGTACAAAACAAAGTACGAAAAAAAACGTTTGTATTTCTCATTGAAGTAATGATGTGTTATCGACCAGAACGATAAATAAAGCATGCCGGTGCAAACGGCAAGCAAAACGGAGGCCAGAATGGCCTTGTACAAGAATCGAAAATCACTCCGTTAAGTACTCTATGGGAACAAAAAAGAGTACGAAAAAAAACGTTTTTAATTCTCTTAGAAGTACTGATGTGATATCGACCAGAACGATAAATAAGGCACGCCGGCGCAAACGGTAAGCAAAACGTAGGCCAGAATGGCCTTGTACAAGGAATCAAAAATCACACAGTTAAGTACTCTATGGGTACGAAAAAAAAAGTTTGTAATTCTATTTTAAGTACTGATGTGGTATCGACAAGAACGATAAATAAGCTACGCCGGCGCAAACGGCAAGCAAAACGGAGGTCAGAATGGCCTTGTATAAGGAATCAAAAATCACACCGTTAAGTACTCTATGGGTACAAAACAAAGTATGAAAAAAAACGTTTGTAATTCACTTTGAAGTACTGATGTGTTATCGACCAGAACGATAAATAAGGCACGCCGGAGCAAACGGCAAGCAAAACGGAGGCCAGAATGGCCTTGTACAAGGAATCAAAAATCACACCGTTAAGTACTCTATGGGTAAAAAAAAGTACGAAAAAAACGCTTGTAATTCTCTTTGAAGTACTGATGTGATATCGACCAGAACGATAAATAAGGCACGCCGGCGCAAACGGCAAGCAAAACGGAGGCCAGAATGGCCTTGTACAAGGAATCAAAAATCACACAGTTAAGTACTCTATGGGTAAGAAAAAAACGTTTGTAATTCTCTTTGAAGTACTGATGTGATATCGACCAGAACGATAAATAAGGCACGCCGGCGCAAACGGCAAGCAAAACGGAGGCCAGAATGGCCTTGTACAAGGAATCAAAAATCACACAGTTAAGTACTCTATGGGTACGAAAAAAAGTACGAAAAAAACGTTTGTAATTCTCTTTGAAGTACTGATGTGATATCGACCAGAACGATAAATAAGGCACGCCGGCGCAAACGGCAAGCAAAACGGAGGCCAGAATGGCCTTGTACAAGGAATCAAAAATCACACAGTTAAGTACTCTATGGGTACGAAAAAAAGTACGAAAAAAAACGTTTGTAATTCTCTTTGAAGTACTGATGTGATATCGACCAGAACGATAAATAAGGCACGCCGGCGCAAACGGCAAGCAAAACGGAGGCCAGAATGGCCTTGTACAAGGAATCAAAAATCACACAGTTAAGTACTCTATGGGTACGAAAAAAAGTACGAAAAAAAACGTTTGTAATTCTCTTTGAAGTACTGATGTGATATCGACCAGAACGATAAATAAAACCTTGACGCAAGCAAAACGGAGAGAATGGCCTTGTACAAGAATCAAAAATCACGATTAAGTACTCTATGGGTACGAAAAAAGTCTGAAAAAAAACGTTTGTAATTCTCTTTGAAATCTTGATGTGATATCGACGAGCGATAAATAAAAGCGCCGGTATAAGCGGCAAAAAAAAGGCGAATGGCCTTGTACAAGAATCAAAAATCACACAGTTAAGTACTCTATGGGTACGAAAAAAAGTACAAAAAAAGTTTGTAATTCTCTTTGAATTACTGATGTGATATCGACCAGAACGATAAATAAGGCACGCCGGCACAAACGGCAAGCAAAACGGAGGCCAGAATGGCCTTGTACAAAGAATCAAAAATCACCGTTAAGTACTCTATGGGTACAAAAAAAAGTATGAAAAAAACATTTGTAATTCTCTTTGAAGTTCTGATGTGATATCGACCAGAACGATAAATAAGGCACGCCGGCGCAAACGGAAAGCAAAACAGAGGCCAGAATGGCCTTGTACAAGAATCAAATATCACACAGTTAAGTACTCTAGTACGAAAAAAATCTGAAAAAAGCGTTTGTAATTCTCTTTGAAATCTTGATGTGATATCGACGAGCGATAAATAAAACGCTATAAGCGGCAAGCAAAGCGGAGGCAGAATGGCCTTGTACAAGAATCAAAAATCACCATTAAGTACTCTATGGAGTCGAAATTGTAATTCTCTTTGAAATCTTGATGTGATATCGACGAGCGATAAATAAAAGGCCTGGCATAAGCGGCAAGCAAAACGGAGGCCAGAATGGCCTTGTACAAGGAATCAAAAATCACACAGTTAAGTACTCTATGGGTACGAAAAAAATGTTTGTAATTCTCTTTGAAGTACTGATGTGATATCGACCAGAACGATAAATAAGGCACGCCGGCGCAAACGGCAAGCAAAACGGAGGCCAGAATGGCCTTGTACAAGGAATCAAAAATCACACAGTTAAGTACTCTATGGGTACGAAAAAAAGTACGAAATAAAACGTTTGTAATTCTCTTTGAAGTACTGATGTGATATCGACCAGAACGATAAATAAGGCACGCCGGCGCAAACGGCAAGCAAAACGGAGGCCAGAATGGCCTTGTACAAGGAATCAAAAATCACACAGTTAAGTACTCTATGGGTACGAAAAAAGTACGAAAAAAACGTTTGCAATTATCTTTGAATTACTGATGTGATATCGACAAGAGCGATAAATAAGGCATGCCGGCACAAACGGCAAGCAAAACGGAGGCCAGAATGGCCTTGTACAAGGAATCAAAAATCACACAGTTAAGTACTCTATGGGTACGAAAAAAAGTACGAAAAAAAACGTTTGTAATTCTCTTTGAAGTACTGATGTGATATCGACCAGAACGATAAATAAGGCACGCCGGCGCAAACGGCAAGCAAAACGGAGGCCAGAATGGCCTTGTACAAGGAATCAAAAATCACACAGTTAAGTACTCTATGGGTACGAAAAAAAGTACGAAATAAAACGTTTGTA
>CM044897.1:54789359-54805447 GCA_024500145.1 Gentiana dahurica var. dahurica
CCTTATTTATCGTTCTGGTCGATATCACATCAGTACTTCAAAGAGAATTACAAACGTTTCTTTTCGTACTCTTTTTTGTACCCATAGAGTACTTAACGGTGTGATTTTTGATACCTTATACATGGCCATTCTGGCCTCCATTTTGCTTTCCGTTTGTGCCGGCGTGCCTTATTTATCGTTCTGGTCGATAACACATCAGTACTTCAAAGAGAATTACAAACGTTTTTTTTCGTACTTTTTTTCGTACCCATAGAGTACTTAACTGTGTGATTTTTCATTCCTTTTACAAGGCTATTCTGGCCTCCGTTTTGCTTTCTGTTTGCGCCGGCATGCCTTTTTATCGTTCTGGTCGATATCACATCAGTACTTCAAAGAGAATTACAAAGGTTTTTTTCGTACCCTTTTTTGTACCCATAGAGTACTTAACTGTGTGATTTTTGATTCCTTGTACAAGGCCATTCAGGCCTCCGTTTTGCTTGCCGTTTGCGCCGGCGTGCCTTATTTATCGTTCTGGTCGATATCACGTCGATTACTTCAAAGAGAATTACAAACTTTTTTCATTTATTTTTTGTACCCATAGAGTACTTAACGGTGTGATTTTTGATACCTTGTACAAGGCCATTCTGGCCTCCGTTTTGCTTGCCGTTTGCGCCGGCGTGCCTTATTTATCGTTCTGGTCTATAACACATTAGTACTTCAATGAGAAGTACAAACATTTTTACGTACTTTGTTTTGTACCCATAGAGTATTTAACGGTGTGATTTTTGATTCCTTGTACAAGGCCATTCTGACCTCCGTTTTGCTTGCCGTTTGCGGCGATTATTTATCGTTCTAGTCGATACCACATCAAGTACTTCAAAAAGAATTACAAATGTTTTTTCAGTACTTTTTTCGCCAAAGAGTACTTAACGTGTGATTTTTTATTCTTGTACACGGCCATTCGCCTCCGTTTTGCTTGCCGTTTGGCGGCGTGCCTTATTTATCGCTCGTCGATATCACATCAAGATTTCAAAGAGAATTACAAACGCTTTTCAGACTTTTTTGGTACCCATAGAGTACTTAACGGTGTGATTTTTGATACCTTATACATGGCCATTCTGGCCTCCATTTTGCTTTCCGTTTGTGCCGGCGTGCCTTATTTATCGTTCTGGTCGATATCACGTCAGTACTTCAAAGGGAATTACAAACGTTTTTTTCATACTTTTTTTTGTACCCATAGAGTAATTAACGTTGTGATTTTTGATACCTTGTACAAGGCCATTCTAGCCTCCGTTTTGAATGCCGTTTGCTACGGCGGGCCTTATTTATCGTTCTGGTCGATATCACGTCAGTACTTCAAAGAGAATTACAAACGTTATTTTTCATACTTTTTTTTTGTACCCATAGAGTACTTAACAGTGTGATTTTTGATACCTTGTACAAGGCCATTCTGGCCTCTGTTTTGCTTGCCGTTTGCGCCGGCGTGCCTTATTTATCGTTCTGCTCAATAACACATCAGTACTTCAATGAGAAGTACAAACGTTTTTTACGTACTTTGTTTTGTACCCATAGAGTACTTAACGGTGTGATTTTTTACCTTGTACAAGGCCATTCTGGCCTCCGTTTTGCTTGCCGTTTGCGCCGGCGTGCCTTATTTATCGTTCTGGTCGATAACACATTAGTACTTCAATGAGAAGTACAAACGTTTTTTACATACTTTGTTTTGTACCCATAGAGTACTTAACGGTGTGATTTTTGATTCCTTGTACAAGGCCATTCTGACCTCCGTTTTGCTTGCCGTTTGCGCCGGCGTACCTTATTTATCGTTCTGGTCGATACCACATCAGTACTTCAAAGAGAATTACAAACATTTTTTTTCGTACTTTTTTTCGTACCCATAGAGTACTTAACTGTGTGATTTTTGATTCCTTGTACAAGGCCATTCTGGCCTCCGTTTTGCTTGCCGTTTGTGCCGGCGTGCCTTATTTATCGTTCTGGTCGATATCACATCAGTAATTCAAAGAGAATTGCAAACGTTTTTTTTCGTACTTTTTTTTGTACCCATAGAGTACTTAACTGTGTGATTTTTGATTCCTTGTACAAGGCCATTCTGGCCTCCGTTTTGCTTGCCGTTTGAGCCGGCGTGCCTTATTTATCGTTCTGGTCGATATCACATCAGTACTTCAAAGAGAATTACAAACGTTTTTTTTCGTACTTTTTTTCGTACCCATAGAATACTTGATTCCTTGTACAAGGGCATTCTGGCCTCCGTTTTTCTTGCCGTTTGCGCCGGCGTGCCTTATTTATCGTTCTGGTCGATATCACATCAGTACTTCAAAGAGAATTACAAACGTTTTTTTTCGTACTTTTTTTCGTACCCATAGAGTACTTAACTGTGTGATTTTTGATTCCTTGTACAAGGCCATTCTGGCCTCCGTTTTGCTTGCCGTTTGCGCCGGCGTGCCTTATTTATCGTTCTGGTCGATATCACATCAGTACTTCAAAGAGAATTACAAACGTTTTTTTTCGTACTTTTTTTCGTACCCATAGAGTACTTAACTGTGTGATTTTTGATTCCTTGTACAAGGCCATTCTGGCCTCCGTTTTGCTTGCCGTTTGCGCCGGCGTGCCTTATTTATCGTTCTGGTCGATATCACATCAGTACTTCAAAGAGAATTACAAACGTTTTATTTCGTACTTTTTTTCGTACCCATAGACTACCTAACTGTGTGATATTTGATTCCTTGTACAAGGCCATTCTGGCCTCCGTTTTTCTTGCCGTTTGCGCCGGCGTGCCTTATTTATCGTTCTGGTCGATATCACATCAGTACTTCAAAGAGAATTACACACATTTTTTTCGTACTTTTTTTCGTACCCATAGAGTACTTAACTGTGTGATTTTTGATTCCTTGTACAAGGCCATTCTGGCCTCCGTTTTGCTTGCCGTTTGTGCCGGCGTGCCTTATTGATAAAAGATTTAGGATCTAGATTGAAGGCATCAATGTTGAACGCAAGAACAAAAGAGCAAGCTTGTTCTTCCTAAGGAATCAGCACCTTAGAAATCCCAAGTTTGAGAACATCACAACAAAGGAATGCTCAATTCTTTGATAGATTCTCCAAGTTAAACACTTCCTAATCAGAAAGGTAAATGTAAAACTCAAACAAATTTTCAATCACTGAAAATTCATAATATATAAAGTTTTCACTCAAAGTTTGTCTCCATTACAAAGTCATAGAACACGCCTTATATAGGCTGAATTACAGATTTGGATACATGAATAAAGATGAAAAGACTTCCTAGAATAATGAAGAGACTTCCTAGAAACAATATTCAAGAGTGGCGCCAACCTAGGTTCAAGATCAGCCATGAATTAAGTCATTTAAGTACAATGCACTTTGCTGAATCATTAATGCTTCAAGTTCAATGTATCTAGATTCCTTAGGCTGAAAAAGTGGCGAAAATTTGAGTAGGATTTTCAGATTTTATTTAACCTTAAATATAAAATTAATACTTAGGATTGTATCATAGATATTTGTATCATTCCCTCCCGGTTGATATTCATATTGTTGAGGATAGTGGCATATTGAAGCACAGGTTTGCTGATCCGTATTTGGTACATGTTGACGTATCTCCGGATTTGCATTTATCTGATTCTCTTGTTTCCGACCATGGGTTCGTTTCCAAATATATCCAGTCACGAGGTTGTTTTGGTATACTTTTGGTGCAGCGTGGTGCGCATACTCCAAATCCTCATGCGTTCAAGTTCTTTGTTCGCATAAGTTTTGACCCTGGCATATCTTTGAGATTTCTTGTGGAGGTTACTGGTGTCAAGATTGATGGTGCGCACTTCTACGACATCTTGTTGATTCGAGGACGAATCATTTTCAGCCGGGAGGGAATGATACGAACCATATTGGCAACTTTCAAAGCCCAAACATTAAAGACACATTACTATTTTAGAACTATTCATCAAATTCTGGAAACTGAAGCGCAGCCACTTTATTTAGCAATTTTGACCCTTATAACTCATCCGTATGAAATTAAGTCCTTCAAGAAAGTTGTAGATCTCTTCGAGAACTAAAATTTTCATATATGGTTTGCATTCATTGGATAAACGAAGCTCAAGATACAGACCGAGAAAGCTGCTGATCAAAATACATTGTATTTGGAGCATTCAAGATACATTGAATCTGGAAGATACATCCAAGAGAATTTATGGCTGATCTTGGAAGAGCAAATGGCGCCATTATTGATTATAATTTCTAGGGAGTCTTTTCATATTTAGTGCATGAATTCTAGTCCTACTTATTACCTATATAAAGCATTGTAATTTTCATTTGTAAGAGCTTAGACAACTTTGAGTGATTAAATATATTTCTCCTAAAGTTCAGTGATTGAATTTTAGTTTTGATTGCCTTGTGATTAGGTGATTGTCGTGATTATCCTGAGACGGGATCTTCACAAACCTCGGGTGCGATGCTCGAGTTCCATACAATATTCTGAGATAGAGTATTGTATCTTCTTCTCATTCCTTTTCCTTTATTAATTTTCGTGCTTGATCCATTGTTGATGTGCTTTAATCTAGATCCATAAACCGATTCATATCACTTATTTATCGTTCTGGTTGATATCACATCAGTAATTCAAAGAGAATTGCAAACGTTTTTTTTCGTACTTTTTTTCGTACCCATAGAGTACTTAACTGTGTGATATTTGATTCCTTGTACAAGGCCATTCTGGCCTCCGTTTTGCTTGCCGTTTGCGCCGGCGTGCCTTATTTATCGTTCTGGTCGATATCACATCAGTAATTCAAAGAGAATTGCAAACGTTTTTTTTCGTACTTTTCGTACCCATAGAGTACTTAACTGTGTGATATTTGATTCCTTGTACAAGGCCATTCTGGCCTCCGTTTTGCTTGCCGTTTGCGCCGGCGTGCCTTATTTATCGTTCTGGTCGATATCACATCAGTACTTCAAAGAGAATTACAAACGTTTTATTTCGTACTTTTTTTCGTACCCATAGACTACCTAACTGTGTGATATTTGATTCCTTGTACAAGGCCATTCTGGCCTCCGTTTTTCTTGCCGTTTGCGCCGGCGTGCCTTATTTATCGTTCTGGTCGATATCACATCAGTACTTCAAAGAGAATTACAAACATTTTTTTCGTACTTTTTTTCGTACCCATAGAGTACTTAACTGTGTGATTTTTGATTCCTTGTACAAGGCCATTCTGGCCTCCGTTTTTCTTTCCGTTTGCACCGGCGTGCCTTATTTATCGTTCTGGTCGATATCACATCAGTACTTCAAAGAGAATTACAAATGTTTTTTTGTACTTTTTTTCGTACCCATAGAGTACTTAACTGTGTGATTTTTGATTCCTTGTACAAGGCCATTCTGGCCTCCGTTTTGCTTGCCGTTTGCGCCGGCGTGCCTTATTTATCGTTCTGGTCGATATCACATCAGTACTTCAAAGAGAATTACAAACGTTTTTTTTCGTACCCATAGAGTACTTAACTGTGTGATTTTTGATTCCTTGTACAAGGCCATTCTGGCCTCCGTTTTGCTTGCCGTTTGCGCCGGCGTGCCTTATTTATCGTTCTGGTCGATATCACATCAGTACTTCAAAGAGAATTACAAACGTTTTTTTTCGTACTTTTTTTCGTACCCATAGAGTACTTAACTGTGTGATATTTGATTCCTTGTACAAGGCCATTCTGGCCTCCGTTTTGCTTGCCGTTTGCGGCGTGCCTTATTTATCGTTCTGGTCGATATCACATCAGTACTTCAAAGAGAATTACAAACGTTTTTTTTTCGTACTTTTTTTGTACCCATAGAGTACTTAACTGTGTGATTTTTGATTCCTTGTACAAGGCCATTCTGGCCTCCGTTTTGCTTGCCGTTTGCGCCGGCGTGCCTTATTTATCGTTCTGGTCGATATCACATCAGTACTTCAAAGAGAATTACAAACGTTTTTTCGTACTTTTTTTCGTACCCATAGAGTACTTAACTGTGTGATTTTTGATTCCTTGTACAAGGCCATTCTGGCCTCCGTTTTGCTTGCCGTTTGCGCCGGCGTGCCTTATTTATCGTTCTGGTCGATATCACATCAGTACTTCAAAGAGAATTACAAACGTTTTATTTTTCGTACCCATAGAGTACTTAACTGTGTGATTTTTGATTCCTTGTACAAGGCCATTCTGGCCTCCGTTTTGCTTGCCGTTTGCGCCGGCGTGCCTTATTTATCGTTCTGGTCGATATCACATCAGTACTTCAAAGAGAATTACAAACATTTTTTTTCGTACTTTTTTTCGTACCCATAGAGTACTTAACTGTGTGATTTTTGATTCCTTGTACAAGGCCATTCTGGCCTCCGTTTTGCTTGCCGTTTGCGCCGGCGTGCCTTATTTATCGTTCTGGTCGATATCACATCAGTACTTCAAAGAGAATTACAAAGTTTTTTTTCGTACTTTTTTTCGTACCCATAGAGTACTTAACGTGTGATTTTTGATTCCTTGTACAAGGCCATTCTTGCCTCCGTTTTGCTTGCCGTTTGCGCCGGCGTGCCTTATTTATCGTTCTGGTCGATATCACATCAGTACTTCAAAGAGAATTACAAACATTTTTTTTCGTACCCATAGAGTACTTAACTGTGTGATTTTTGATTCCTTGTACAAGGCCATTCTGGCCTCCGTTTTGCTTGCCGTTTGCGCCGGCGTGCCTTATTTATCGTTCTGGTCGATATCACATCAGTACTTCAAAGAGAATTACAAACGTTTTTTTTCATACTTTTTTTCGTACCCAAAGAGTACTTAACTGTGTGATTTTTGATTCCTTGTACAAGGCCATTCTGGCCTCCGTTTTGCTTGCCATTTGCGCCGGCGTGCCTTATTTATCGTTCTGGTCAAATTTATCGTTCTGGTCGATATCACGTCAGTACTTCAAAGAGAATTACAAACGTTATTTTTCATACTTTTTTTTGTACCCATAGAGTACTTAACGGTGTGATTTTTGATACCTTGTACAAGGCCATTCTGGCCTCTGTTTTGCTTGCCGTTTGCGCCGGCGTGCCTTATTTATCGTTCTGGTCGATAACACATCAGTACTTCAATGAGAAGTACAAACGTTTTTTACGTACTTTGTTTTGTACCCATATAGTACTTAACGGTGTGATTTTTGATTCCTTGTACAAGGCCATTTTCACCTCCGTTTTGCTTGCCATTTGCGCCGGCGTAGCTTCTTTATCGTTATGGTCGATACCACATCAGTACTTCAAAGAGAATTTGATGTAGCCCAATTCAAGAGGAAGATTGAGTCTTTTATTTAGTCTTTTAATTAGTCTTTTATTATCCCACATTGGTTAATTGTCTTTTATATTTATTATTATTTTTAATTATTGTTATTTTGTCCCACATTGCTAAAATGGCAATTAGACTTGGAGTCTGTAGCCTATATAAGGCATTTCCTTGTATTTGAATAGGTAGCTTATTATTGAATCAAAAAACTATTTTGGTTGAAATTCAGAGATTGAATTTTTATCATAAGAAACTTTCAGAGATTGGGTTTCTTTCAAGAAGTTTTCAGAGATTGGACTTCTTTCGATTATCCTGAGACGGGGTAATTGGTTGGTGTTCCTGAGATGGGATCACCGTAGTAAATATTCTGAGATGGAGTATTTACATATCCTTTTGTTATTTTCGTTATATATATTCAAAAAGCCATAAAAATATACTTTTCAAAGCTGAATCATTTGCTGTGCTTTAATCAACGATCCTACGAGGTTCGGTTTACATCAAGTGGTATCAGAGATCAGGCGATTAAAGCAACAACAACGCTGCTGCGTTTTTAACAGAAAATCTGCTGCGTTTTTCCGGAGTTGAAGTCGGCGTTCTTGTTTCCCAAGAACCCTAATCGCAGCCGCCGTTTGAACCCTAATTGCTGCTACATATTACAATAGCTGAATTGCTGCATATTACATCAAGGAACCCTACGTATTGAGGTAAATCAGGCGTGACATATTATTCTTGGTCGAAACCCTAATTTTTCTGCTCTTGAAATCTGACTGTCCGACTTTGTTTCCAATCGTTCCCTATTCAAAACAAGTCTAAAAATCCTCAAAATTTACCAGTAGATAGAACATTGTATTGGCTATCTTTTGTCTCTTTGGAACTTTCGCAAATTCGGATTTTATCTTGATCAAATTCGGATCGGAATATTCTGCTCGATTTTCTGGAACAGCTTGTAGTCGACCTTGTTTTTAGGGAGTTGTGGTGGTCGGAATTGAATGAAATTGTGTGAACACATAGGAAATTCATTGTTCTACAACTTTGATTCTTTGAGTTGTTTCAGATTCCTGACCAGTTTTGCACAATAGTCGCCGTCACCTAGTTGACTGTTTCTGTCAAAACGTAACCCGAGAGTGATCTATTTACGAATTCGATTTGAGTGGGTTATACCTGTCCAAAAATTCTGAAACTTAACAGTCTTAACCACAATTTCGTTCTCTACAATTTTCGTTCTTTGTTTTTTCCCGAATTCCATACCGTTTGGTCGTGACAAGAAGCCTAAATTATTGCTGGGACGAAAATTTTTGTTGGGAAATTTACTGCTGTGTTTTCTTGTTTTGCTGCTGCGTTTCAATTTTCTGTTCTTGAAGTCGTAATCCTTGATTCACAAGAACCCTAATAGCAGCCGCACTCAAAAGCTCCTTACATCATCGAATTTTGCTGCTATTTTCATAACCCTAGCTATTCTTGAAATCCAAGAACCCTACGTGCAATGGATAAACTACTTGCAAAATTCGACAACATCCATACAGACTTCGAGCGACATCAAGTTGAATCCGATCGAAGACATGCTGAAATTATGGCTGCCCTAAATGCATTACGTGACAACCTCGATCCACGAAGCGAATTAGAACGTATTGCGCAACGGGAATTAGAGGTAGAACAACGGAAATTAGAACGTATTGCTCAACGGGAATTAGAGGCAGAACAACGGAAATTAGAACGTATTGCTCAGCGGGAATTAGAGGCAGAACAACGGAAATTAGAACGTGCAGAACGTTGGAGGAAATTAGACGCAAAGTGGAAGGCGGCCGATGAACTTTTCTTTATCACGTATGGTGTAACACGTGAAGAAGCTATGGATGGCAAACCGTCCAAATTCTCTCCTCACGTGCTGAATCAAATAAACAGGTTATTCCCAACCCCCCCTACGGCTATGGTACACGAGGAGGAAGACATTCTTATTGTTGATTCAGCCACGGAAGAGTTCATTGAGGTTCCTAATGCACTTACTAATGATGTTGTTCCAGTTGCTATTATTGATTCTCCTTTACCAGTACCCGACCATTCTGACGAGATTGCCGACGTCAAGGTGGATATTGGTGTTGACCCAATCACTATGCCCGTGGACTTACTTGCTGAATCGATTGTGGTCCAACCGGGGACCGAACCGGTGCAATCCGATGGTTCAAAGGTGCGCTCGGCAATTTTAGTTGCCGATTTGGAGGCGTTACAAGCGCCACATGTACATGTGGATCCATATTTACAGCATTGCCGCCCTTTGGATTTTGTTGTCACTGATTTCTCCACTCGCGCCATTCCATGTTTTTGCGATGTTGTGATTCTGAGTTTCTCCGTGGTTGAGTGGACGTATGGAAGCACGATATTCGTGTTCGATCCAGGTTGATTCGAGGACGAATCCTTTTGAAGCGGGAGGGAATGATGTAGCCCAATTCAAGAGGAAGATTGAGTCTTTTATTTAGTCTTTTAATTAGTCTTTTATTATCCCACATTGGTTAATTGTCTTTTATATTTATTATTATTTTTAATTATTGTTATTTTGTCCCACATTGCTAAAATGGCAATTGGACTTGGAGTCTGTAGCCTATATAAGACATTTCCTTGTATTTGAATAGGTAGCTTATTATTGAATCAAAAAACTATTTTGGTTGAAATTCAGAGATTGAATTTTTAACATAAGAAACTTTCAGAGATTGGGTTTCTTTCAAGAAGTTTTCAGAGATTGGACTTCTTTCGATTATCCTGAGACGGGGTAATTGGTTGGTGTTCCTGAGATAGGATCACCGTAGTAAATATTCTGAGATGGAGTATTTACATATCCTTTTGTTATTTTCGTTATATATATTCAAAAAGCCATTAAAATATACTTTTCAAAGCTGAATCGTTTGCTGTGCTTTAATCAACGATCCTACGAGGTTCGGTTTACATCAGAATTACAAACATTTTTTTCGTACTTTTTTTCGTACCCATAGAGTACTTAACTATGTGATTTTTGATTCCTTGTACACGGCCATTCTGGCCTCCGTTTTGCTTGCCGTTTGCGCCGGCGTGCCTTATTTATCGTTCTGGTCGATATCACATCAGTACTTCAAAGAGAATTACAAACGTTTTTCTCGTACCCATAGAGTACTTAACTGTGTGATTTTTGATTCCTTGTACAAGGCCATTCTGGCCTCCGTTTTGCTTGCCGTTTGCGCCGGCGTGCCTTATTTATCGTTCTGGTCGATATCACATCAGTACTTCAAAGAGAATTACAAACGTTTTTTTCGTACTTTTTTTCGTACCCATAGAGTACTTAACTGTGTGATTTTTGATTCCTTGTACAAGGCCATTCTGGCCTCCGTTTTGCTTGCCGTTTGCGCCGGCGTGCCTTATTTATCGTTCTGGTCGATATCACATCAGTACTTCAAAGAGAATTACAAACGTTTTTTTCGTACTTTTTTTCGTACCCATAGAGTACTTAACTGTGTGATTTTTGATTCCTTGTACAAGGCCATTCTGGCCTCCGTTTTGCTTGCCGTTTGCGCCGGCGTGCCTTATTTATCGTTCTGGTCGATATCACATCAGTACTTCAAAGAGAATTACAAACGTTTTTTTTCGTACTTTTTTTCTACCCATAGAGTACTTAACTGTGTGATTTTTGATTCCTTGTACAAGGCCATTCTGGCCTCCGTTTTGCTTGCCGTTTGCGCCGGCGTGCCTTATTTATCGTTCTGGTCGATATCACATCAGTACTTCAAAGAGAATTACAAACGTTTTTTTCGTACTTTTTTTCGTACCCATAGAGTACTTAACTGTGTGATTTTTGATTCCTTGTACAAGGCCATTCTGGCCTCCGTTTTGCTTGCCGTTTGCGCCGGCGTGCCTTATTTATCGTTCTGGTCGATATCACATCAGTACTTCAAAGAGAATTACAAACGTTTTTTTCGTACTTTTTTTCGTACCCATAGAGTACTTAACTGTGTGATTTTTGATTCCTTGTACAAGGCCATTCTGGCCTCCGTTTTGCTTGCCGTTTGCGCCGGCGTGCCTTATTTATCGTTCTGGTCGATATCACATCAGTACTTCAAAGAGAATTACAAACGTTTTTTTCGTACTTTTTTTCGTACCCATAGAGTACTTAACTGTGTGATTTTTGATTCCTTGTACAAGGCCATTCTGGCCTCCGTTTTGCTTGCCGTTTGTGCCGGCGTGCCTTATTTATCGTTCTGGTCGATATCACATCAGTAATTCAAAGAGAATTGCAAACGTTTTTTTTCGTACTTTTTTTCGTACCCATAGAGTACTTAACTGTGTGATATTTGATTCCTTGTACAAGGCCATTCTGGCCTCCGTTTTGCTTGCCGTTTGCGCCGGCGTGCCTTATTTATCGTTCTGGTCGATATCACATCAGTACTTCAAAGAGAATTACAAACGTTTTTTTCGTACTTTTTTTCGTACCCATAGAGTACTTAACTGTGTGATTTTTGATTCCTTGTACAAGGCCATTCTGGCCTCCGTTTTGCTTGCCGTTTGCGCCGGCGTGCCTTATTTATCGTTCTGGTCGATATCACATCAGTACTTCAAAGAGAATTACAAACGTTTTTTTTCGTACTTTTTTTCGTACCCATAGAGTACTTAACTGTGTGATTTTTGATTCCTTGTACAAGGCCATTCTGGCCTCCGTTTTGCTTGCCGTTTGCGCCGGCGTGCCTTATTTATCGTTCTGGTCGATATCACATCAGTACTTCAAAGAGAATTACAAACGTTTTTTTTCGTACTTTTTTTCGTACCCATAGAGTACTTAACTGTGTGATTTTTGATTCCTTGTACAAGGCCATTCTGGCCTCCGTTTTGCTTGCCGTTTGCGCCGGCGTGCCTTATTTATCGTTCTGGTCGATATCACATCAGTACTTCAAAGAGAATTACAAACGTTTTTTTTCGTACTTTTTTTCGTACCCATAGAGTACTTAACTGTGTGATTTTTGATTCCTTGTACAAGGCCATTCTGGCCTCCGTTTTGCTTGCCGTTTGCGCCGGCGTGCCTTATTTATCGTTCTGGTCGATATCACATCAGTACTTCAAAGAGAATTACAAACGTTTTTTTTCGTCCTTTTTTCGTACCCATAGAGTACTTAACTGTGTGATTTTTGATTCCTTGTACAAGGCCATTCTGGCCTCCGTTTTGCTTGCCGTTTGCGCCGGCGTGCCTTATTTATCGTTCTGGTCGATATCACATCAGTACTTCAAAGAGAATTACAAACATTTTTTCGTACTTTTTTTCGTACCCATAGAGTACTTAACTGTGTGATTTTTGATTCTTGTACAAGGCCATTCTGGCCTCCGTTTTGCTTGCCGCTTGTGCCGGCGCCTTATTTATCGCTCGTCGATATCACATCAGTACTTCAAAGAGAATTACAAACTTTTTTTTCATACTTTTTTTTGTACCCATAGAGTACTTAACGGTGTGATTTTTGATTCCTTGTACAAGGCCATTCTGGCCTCCGTTTTGCTTGCCGTTTGCGCCGGCGTGCCTTATTTATCGTTCTGGTCGATATCACATCAGTACTTCAAAGAGAATTACAAACGTTTTTTTTCGTACTTTTTTTTGTACCCATAGAGTACTTAACTGTGTGATTTTTGATTCCTTGTACAAGGCCATTCTGGCCTCCGTTTTGCTTGCCGTTTGCGCCGGCGTGCCTTATTTATCGTTCTGGTCGATATCACATCAGTACTTCAAAGAGAATTACAAACGTTTTTTTTCGTACTTTTTCGTACCCATAGAGTACTTAACTGTGTGATTTTTGATTCCTTGTACAAGGCCATTCTGGCCTCCGTTTTGCTTGCCGTTTGCGCCGGCGTGCCTTATTTATCGTTCTGGTCGATATCACATCAGTACTTCAAAGAGAATTACAAACGTTTTTTTTCGTACTCTTTTTTGTACCCATAGAGTACTTAACGGTGTGATTTTTGATACCTTGTACAAGGCCATTCTGGCCTCCATTTTGCTTGCCGTTTGCGCCGGCGTGCCTTATTTATCGTTCTGGTCGATATCACGTCAGTACTTCAAAGAGAATTACAAACGTTTTTTTTCGTACTTTTTTTGTACCCATAGAGTACTTAACGGTGTGATTTTTGATACCTTGTACAAGGCCATTCTGGCCTCCGTTTTGCTTGCCGTTTGCGCCGGCGTGCCTTATTTATCGTTCTGGTCGATATCACATCAGTACTTCAAAGAGAATTACAAATGTTTTTTTTCGTACTTTTTTTTGTACCCATAGAGTACTTAACTGTGTGATTTTTGATTCCTTGTACAAGGCCATTCTGGCCTCCGTTTTGCTTGCCGTTTGCGCCGGCGTGCCTTATTTATCGTTCTGGTCGATATCACATCAGTACTTCAAAGAGAATTACAAACGTTTTTTTTCGTACTTTTTTTCTACCCATAGAGTACTTAACTGTGTGATTTTTGATTCCTTGTACAAGGCCATTCTGGCCTCCGTTTTGCTTGCCGTTTGCGCCGGCGTGCCTTATTTATCGTTCTGGTCGATATCACATCAGTACTTCAAAGAGAATTACAAACGGTTTTTTTCGTACTCTTTTTTGTACCCATAGAGTACTTAACGGTGTGATTTTTGATTCCTTGTACAAGGCCATTCTGGCCTCCGTTTTGCTTGCCGTTTGCGCCGGCGTGCCTTATTTATCGTTCTGGTCGATAACACATCAGTACTTCAATGAGAAGTACAAACGTTTTTTACGTACTTTGTTTTGTACCCATAGAGTACTTAACGGTGTGATTTTTGATTCCTTGTACAAGGCCATTCTGGCCTCCGTTTTGCTTGCCGTTTGCGCCGGCGTGCCTTATTTATCGTTCTGGTCGATATCACATCAGTACTTCAAAGAGAATTACAAACGTTTTTTTTCGTACTTTTTTTCGTACCCATAGAGTACTTAACTGTGTGATTTTTGATTCCTTGTACAAGGCCATTCTGGCCTCCGTTTTGCTTGCCGTTTGCGCCGGCGTGCCTTATTTATCGTTCTGGTCGATATCACATCAGTACTTCAAAGAGAATTACAAACGTTTTTTTCGTACTCTTTTTTGTACCCATAGAGTACTTAACGGTGTGATTTTTGATTCCTTGTACAAGGCCATTCTGGCCTCCGTTTTGCTTGCCGTTTGCGCCGGCGTGCCTTATTTATCGTTCTGGTCGATATCACATCAGTACTTCAAAGAGAATTACAAACGTTTTTTTTCGTACTTTTTTTGTACCCATAGAGTACTTAACGGTGTGATTTTTGATACCTTGTACAAGGCCATTCTGGCCTCCGTTTTGCTTGCCGTTTGCGCCGGCGTGCCTTATTTATCGTTCTGGTCGATATCACATCAGTACTTCAAAGAGAATTACAAATGTTTTTTTTTCGTACTTTTTTTTGTACCCATAGAGTACTTAACTGTGTGATTTTTGATTCCTTGTACAAGGCCATTCTGGCCTCCGTTTTGCTTGCCGTTTGCGCCGGCGTGCCTTATTTATCGTTCTGGTCGATATCACATCAGTACTTCAAAGAGAATTACAAACGATTTTTCGTACTTTTTTCTACCCATAGAGTACTTAACTGTGTGATTTTTGATTCCTTGTACAAGGCCATTCGCCTCCGTTTTGCTTGCCGTTTGCGCGGCGTGCCTTATTTATCGCTGGTCGATATCACATCAAGATTTCAAAGAGAATTACAAACGTTTTTTTCATACTTTTTTGTACCCATAGAGTACTTAACGGTGTGATTTTTGATTCTTGTACAAGGCCATTCGCCTCCGTTTTGCTTGCCGCGTGCCCGGCGTTTTATTTATCGCTCGTCGATACCACATCAAGATTTCAAAGAGAATTACAAACGCTTTTTTCGTACTTTGTTTTGTACCCATAGAGTACTTAACGGTGTGATTTTTGATTCCTTGTACAAGGCCATTCTGGCCTCCGTTTTGCTTGCCGTTTGCGCCGGCGTGCCTTATTTATCGTTCTGGTCGATATCACATCAGTACTTCAAAGAGAATTACAAACGTTTTTTCGTACTTTTTTTTCGTACCCATAGAGTACTTAACTGTGTGATTTTTGATTCCTTGTACAAGGCCATTCTGGCCTCCGTTTTGCTTGCCGTTTGCGCCGGCGTGCCTTATTTATCGTTCTGGTCGATATCACATCAGTACTTCAAAGAGAATTACAAACATTTTTTTTCGTACTTTTTTTCGTACCCATAGAGTACTTAACTGTGTGATTTTTGATTCCTTGTACAAGGCCATTCTGGCCTCCGTTTTGCTTCCGTTTGCGCGGCGTGCCTTATTTATCGCTCGTCGATATCACATCAAGACTTCAAAGAGAATTACAAGTTTTTTTTCGTACTTTTTTGTACCCATAGAGTACTTAACTGTGTGATTTTTGATTCCTTGTACAAGGCCATTCTGGCCTCCGTTTTGCTTGCCGTTTGCGCCGGCGTGCCTTATTTATCGTTCTGGTCGATATCACATCAGTACTTCAAAGAGAATTACAAACATTTTTTTTCGTACTTTTTTTCGTACCCATAGAGTACTTAACTGTGTGATTTTTGATTCCTTGTACAAGGCCATTCTGCCTCCGTTTTTCTTTCCGTTTGCACCGGCGTGCCTTATTTATCGTTCTGGTCGATATCACATCAGTACTTCAAAGAGAATTACAAATTTTTTTTCGTACTTTTTTTCGTACCCATAGAGTACTTAACTGTGTGATTTTTGATTCCTTGTACAAGGCCATTCTGGCCTCCGTTTTGCTTGCCGTTTGCGCCGGCGTGCCTTATTTATC
>CM044897.1:54805947-54830797 GCA_024500145.1 Gentiana dahurica var. dahurica
TTTATCGTTCTGGTCGATATCACATCAGTATTTCAAAGAGAATTACAAACTTTTTTTTCGTACTTTTTTTCGTACCCATAGAGTACTTAACTGTGTGATTTTTGATTCCTTGTACAAGGCCATTCTGGCCTCCGTTTTGCTTGCCGTTTGCGCCGGCGTGCCTTATTTATCGTTCTGGTCGATAACACATCAGTACTTCAATGAGAAGTACAAAAGTTTTTTACGTACTTTGTTTTGTACCCGTAGAGTACTTAACGGTGTGATTTTTGATTCATTGTACAAGGCCATTCTGACCTCCGTTTTGCTTGTCATTTGCGCCGGCATACCTTATTTATCGTTATGGTCGATATCACATCAGTAATTCAAAGAGAATTACAAAAGATTTATTTCTTACTTTTTTTTCGTACCCATAGAGTACTTAACTGTGTGATTTTTGATTCCTTGTACAAGGCTATTCTGGCCTCCGTTTTGCTTGCCGTTTGCGCCGGCGTGCCTTATTTATCGTTCTGGTCGATATCACATCAGTACTTCAAAGAGAATTACAAACATTTTTTTTCGTACCCATAGAGTACTTAACTGTGTGATTTTTGATTCTTTGTAAAAGGCCATTCTGGCCTCTGTTTTGCTTGCCGTTTGCGCCGGCGTGCCTTATTTATCGTTCTGGTCGATATCATGTCAGTACTTCAAAGAGAATTACAAACTTTTTTCATACTTTTTTTTGTACCCATAGAGTACTTAATGGTGTGATTTTTGATACCATGTACAAGGCCATTCTGGCCTCCGTTTTGCTTGCCGTTTGCGCCGGCGTGCCTTATTTATCGTTCTGGTCTATAACACATCAGTACTTCAATGAGAATTACAAACGTTTTTTACGTACTTTTTTTTGTACCCATAGAGTACTTAACGGTGTGATTTTTGATTCCTTGTACAAGGCCATTCTGACCTCCATTTTGCTTGCCGTTTGCGCCGGCGTACATTATTTATCGTTCTGGTCGATACCACATCAGTACTTCAAAGAGAATTACAAACATTTTTTTCGTACCCATAGAGTACTTAACTGTGTGATTTTTGATTCCTTGTACAAGGCCATTCTGGCCTCCGTTTTGCTTGCCGTTTGCGCCGGCGTGCGTTATTTATCGTTCTGGTCGATAACACATCAATACTTCAATGAGAATTACAAGCGTTTTTTTCGTACTTTGTTTTGTACCCATAGAGTACTTAACGGTGTGATTTTTGATTCCTTGTACAAGGCCATTCTGACCTCCGTTTTGCTTGCCGCTTGCACCGGCGTACCTTATTTATCGTTCTGGTCGATACCACATCAGTACTTCAAAGAGAATTACAAACGTTTTTTTTCGTACTTTTTTTCGTACCCATAGAGTACTTAACTGTGTGATTTTTGATTTCTTGTACAAGGCCATTCTGGCCTCCGTTTTGCTTGCCGTTGGCGTGCCTTATTTATCGTTCTGGTCGATATCACATCAGTACTTCAAAGAGAATTACAAACGTTTTTTCGTAATCTTTTTTGTACCCATAGAGTACTTAACTGTGTGATTTTTGATTCCTTGTACAAGGCCATTCTGGCCTCCGTTTTGCTTGCCGTTTGCGCCGGCGTGCCTTATTTATCGTTCTGGTCGATATCACATCAGTACTTCAAAGAGAATTACAAACGTTTTTTTTGTACTTTTTTTGTACCCATAGAGTACTTAACTGTGTGATTTTTGATTCCTTGTACAAGGCCATTCTGGCCTCCGTTTTGCTTGCCGTTTGCGCCGGCGCGTTTTATTTATCGTTCGGTCGATATCACATCAGTACTTCAAAGAGAATTACAAACATTTTTTTCGTACTTTTTTGTACCCATAGAGTACTTAACGGTGTGATTTTTGATTCTTGTACAAGGCCATTCGCCTCCGCTTTGCTTGCCGTTTGCGCCGGGCGTGCCTTTTATTTATCGTTTCGTCGATATCACATCAAGATTTCAAAGAGAATTACAAACGTTTTTTTCATACTTTTTTTGTACCCATAGAGTACTTAACGGTGTGATTTTGATTGTACAAGGCCATTCTGCCTCCGCTTTTGCTTGCCGCTTGTGCCGGTTTTATTTATCGTTCGTCGATATCACATCAAGATTTCAAAGAGAATTACAAACGTTTTTTTCATTTTTTTGTACCCATAGAGTACTTAACTGTGTGATTTTTGATTCCTTGTACAAGGCCATTCTGGCCTCCGTTTTGCTTGCCGTTTGCGCCGGCGTGCCTTATTTATCGTTCTGGTCGATATCACATCAGTAATTCAAAGAGAATTGCAAAAGTTTTTTTTCGTACTTTTTTTCGTACCCATAGAGTACTTAACTGTGTGATATTTGATTCCTTGTACAAGGCCATTCTGGCCTCCGTTTTGCTTGCCGTTTGCGCCGGCGTGCCTTATTTATCGTTCTGGTCGATATCACATCAGTACTTCAATGAGAATTACAAACGTTTTTTTTCGTACTTTGTTTTGTACCCATAGAGTACTTAACGGTGTGATTTTTGATTCCTTGTACAAGGCCATTCTGACCTCCGTTTTGCTTGCCGTTTGCGCCGGCGTACCTTATTTATCGTTCTGGTCGATACCACATCAGTACTTCAAAGAGAATTACAAACATTTTTTCCGTACTTTTTTGTACCCATAGAGTACTTAACTGTGTGATTTTTGATTCCTTGTACAAGGCCATTCTGGCCTCCGTTTTGCTTCTGCTTTGCGCCGGCGTGCCTTATTTATCGTTCTGGTCGATATCACATCAGTACTTCAAAGAGAATTACAAACGTTTTTTCAGACTTTTTTTGTACCCATAGAGTACTTAACTGTGTGATTTTTGATTCTTTGTACAAGGCCATTCTGGCCTCCGTTTTGCTTGCCGTTTGTGCCGGCGTGCCTTATTTATCGTTCTGGTCGATATCACATCAGTACTTCAAAGAGAATTACAAACGTTTTTTTTTCGTACCCATAGAGTACTTAATGGTGTGATTTTTGATACCATGTACAAGGCCATTCTGGCCTCCGTTTTGCTTGCCGTTTGCGCCGGCGTGCCTTATTTATCGTTCTGGTCTATAACACATCAGTACTACAATGAGAAGTACAAACATTTTTTACGTACTTTGTTTTGTACCCATAGAGTACTTAACGGTGTGATTTTTGATTCCTTGTACAAGGCCATTCTGACCTCCATTTTGCTTGCCGTTTGCGCCGGCGTACATTATTTATAGTTCTGGTCGATACCACATCAGTACTTCAAAGAGAATTACAAACATTTTTTTCGTACCCATAGAGTACTTAACTGTGTGATTTTTGATTCCTTGTACAAGGCGATTCTAGCCTCCGTTTTGCTTGCCGTTTGCGCCGGGGAGCGTTATTTATCGTTCTGGTCGATAACACATCACTACTTCAATAAGAATTACAAGCATTTTTTTCGTACTTTGTTTTGTACCCATAGAGTACTTAACGGTGTGATTTTTGGTTCCTTGTACAAGGCCATTCTGACCTCCGTTTTGCTTGCCGCTTGCACCGGCGTACCTTATTTATCGTTCTGGTCGATACCACATCAGTACTTCAAAGAGAATTACAAACATTTTTTTTCGTACTTTTTTTCGTACCCATAGAGTACTTAACTGTGTGATTTTTGATTTCTTGTACAAGGCCATTCTGGCCTCCGTTTTGCTTGCCGTTGGCGTGCCTTATTTATCATTCTGGTCAATATCACATCAGTATTTCAAAGAAAATTACAAACATTTTTTCGTAATCTTTTTTGTACCCATAGAGTACTTAACAATGTGATTTTTGATACCTTGTACAGGGCCATTCTAGCCTCCGTTTTGCTTTCCGTTTGCGCCGGCGTGCCTTATTTATCGTTCTGGTCGATTTCACGTCAGTACTTCAAAAAGAATTACAAACGTTTTTTTTGTACTTTTATTGTACCCATAGGGTACTTAACGGTGTGATTTTTGATACCTTGTACAAGGCCATTCTGGCCTCCGTTTTGCTTGCTGTTTGCGCCGGCGTGCCTTATTTATCGTTCTGGTCGATATCACGTTAGTACTTCAAAGAGAATTACAAACATTTTTTTTCGTACTTTTTTTGTACCCATAGAGTACTTAACGGTGTGAATTTGGATTCCTTGTACAAGGCCATTCTGGCATCCGTTTTGCTTGCCGTTTGCGCCGGCGTGCCTTATTTATCGTTCTGGTCGATATCACATCAGTACTTCAAAGAGAATTACAAATGTTTTTTTTCATACTTTTTTTTGTACCCATAGAGTACTTAACGGTGTGATTTTTGATACCCTGTACAAGGCCATTCTGGCCTCCGTTTTGCTTGACGTTTGCGCCTGCGTGCCTTACTTATCGTTCTGGTCGATATCTTGTCAGTACTTCAAAGAGAATTACAAACGATGTTTGCGTACTTTTTTTGTACCCATAGAGTACTTAACGGTGTGATTTTTGATACCTTGTACAAGGCCATTTTGGCCTCCGTTTTGTTGCCGTTTCCGCCGACATGCCTTATTTATCGTTCTGGTCGATAACACATCAGTACTTCAATGAGACGTACACACGTTTTTTACGTACTTTCTTTTGTACCCATAGAGTACTTAACGGTGTGATTTTTGATTCCTTGTTCAAGGCCATTCTGGCCTCCATTTTGCTTGCCGTATGCGCCGGCATGCCTTATTTATCGTTCTGGTCGATAACACATCAGTACTTCAATGAGAAATACAAACGTTTTTCTTTGTACTTTGTTTTGTACCTATAGAGTACATAACGGTGTGATTTTTGATTCCTTGTACAAGGCCATTCTGACCTCCGTTTTGCTTGCCGTTTGCGCCGGCGTGCCTTATTTATCATTCTGGTCGATATCACATCAACACTTTAAAGTGAATTACAAACATTTTTTCCGTACTCTTTTTTGTACCCATAGAGTACTTAACGGTGTGATTTTTGATTCCTTCTACAAGGCCATTCTGGCCTCCGTTTTGCGTGCCGTTTGTGCCGGCGTGCCTTACTTATCGTTCTGGTCGATAACATATCAGTACTTCAATGAGAATTACAAACGTTTTTTCGTACTTTGTTTTGTACCCATAGAGTACTTAACGGTGTGATTTTTGATTCTTTGTACAAGGCCATTCTGACCTCCGTTTTGCTTGCCGTTTGCGCCGGCGTACCATATTTATCGTTATGGTCTATACCACATCAGTACTTCCAAGAGTATTACAAACGTTTTTTTTCATACTTTTTTTCGTACCCATAGAATACATAACTGTGTGATTTTTGATTCCTTGTACAATGCCATTCTGGCCTCCGTTTTGCTTGCCGTTTGCGTCGGCGTGCCTTATTTATCATTCTGGTCGATATCACATCAGTACTTTAGAGAGAATTACTCACATTTTTTTCGTCCTCTTTTTTGTACCCATAGAGTACTTAACGGTGTGATTTTTGATTCCTTGTACAATGCCACTTTGGCCTCCGTTTTGCGTGCCGTTTGCGCCGGCGTGCCTTATTTATCGTTCTGGTCGATAACACATCAGTACTTCAATGAGAATTACAAACGTTTTTTTTCGTACTTTGTTTTGTACCCATAGAGTACTTAACGGTGTGATTTTTGATTCTTTGTACAAGGCCATTCTGACCTCCGTTTTCTTGCCGTTTGCGCCGGCGTACCTTATTTATCATTCTGGTCGATACCACATCAGTACTTCCAAGAGAATTACAAACGTTTTTTTTCGTACTACTTTTTTCGTACCCATAGAGTACTCAACTGTGTGATTTTTGATTCCTTGTACAAGGCCATCTGGCCTCCGTTTTGCTTGCCGTTTGCGCCGGCATGCCTTTTTTATCGTTCTGGTCGATATCACATCAGTACTTCAAAGAGAATTACAAACGTTTTTTTTCGTACTTTTTTTCGTACCCATAGAGTACTTAACTGTGTGATTTTTGATTCCTTGTACAAGGCCATTCTGGCCTCCGTTTTGCTTGCCGTTTGCGCCGGCGTGCCTTATTTATCGTTCTGGTCGATATCACATCAGTACTTCAAATAGAATGACAAACATTTTTTTTCGTAACTTTTTTTGTACCCATAGAGTACTTAACGGTGTGAATTTTGATTCCTTGTACAAGGCCATTCTGGCCTCCATTTTGCTAGCCGTTTGCGCCGACGTGCCTTATTTATCGTTCTGGTCGATATCACATCAGTACTTCAAAAAGAATTACAAACATTTTTTTTTCGTACTCTTTTTTGTACCCATAGAGCACTTAATGGTGTGATTCTGGCCTCCGTTTTGCTTGCCGTTTACGCCGGCGTGCCTTATTTATCGTTCTGGTCGATATCACATCAGTACTTCAAATAGAATGACAAACATTTTTTTTCGTAACTTTTTTTGTACCCATAGAGTACTTAACGGTGTGAATTTTGATTCCTTGTACAAGGCCATTCTGGCCTCCGTTTTGCTAGCCGTTTGCGCCGCCGTGCCTTATTTATCGTTCTGGTCGATATCACGTCAGTACTTCAAAGAGAATTACAAAAAAAATTTCGTATTTTTTTTTTACCCATAGAGTACTTAACCTTGTGATTTTTGATACCTTGTACAAGGCCATTCTGGCCTCCGTTGTGCTTGCCGTTTGCGCCGGCGTGCCTCATTTATCGTTCTGGTCGATATCACGTCAGTACTTCAAAGAGAATAACAAACATTTTTTTCGTACTTTTTTTTGTACCCATAGAGTACTTAACGGTGGGATTTTTGATACCTTGTACAAGGCCATTCTGGCCTCCGTTTTGCTTGCCGTTTGCGCCGGCGTTCCTCATTTATCGTTCTGGTCGATATCACATCAGTACTTCAAAGGGAATTACAAACGTTTTTTTTCGTAACTTTTTTTGTACCCATAGAGTACTTAACGGTGTGAATTTTGATTCCTTGTACAAGGCCATTCTGGCCTCCGTTTTGCTTGCCGTTTGCGCCGGCGTGCCTTATTTATCGTTCTGGTCGATATCACATCAGTAATTCAAAGAGAATTACAAACGGTTTTCGTACTCTTTTTTAACCCATAGAGTACTTAACGGTGTGATTTTTGATTCCTTGTACAAGGCCATTCTGGCCTCCGTTTTGCTTGCCGTTTGCGCCGGCGTGCCTTATTTATCGTTCTGGTCGATATCACATCAGTACTTCAAAGAGAATTACAAACGTTTTATTTCGTACTTTTTTTCGTACCCATAGAGTACTTAACTGTGTGATTTTTGATTCCTTGTACAAGGCCATTCTGGCCTCCGTTTTGCTTGCCGTTTGCGCCGGCGTGCCTTATTTATCGTTCTGGTCGATATCACATCAGTACTTCAAAGAGAATTACAAACGTTTTTTTCTCGTACCATAGAGTACTTAACTGTGTGATTTTTGATTCCTTGTACAAGGCCATTCTGGCCTCCGTTTTGCTTGCCGTTTGCGCGGCGTGCCTTATTTATCGTTCTGGTCGATATCACATCAATACTTGAAAATTACAAACGTTTTTTTTGTACTTTTTTTCGTACCCATAGAGTACTTAACTGTGTGATTTTTGATTCCTTGTACAAGGCCATTCTGGCCTCCGTTTTGCTTGCCGTTTGCGCCGGCGTGCCTTATTTATCGTTCTGGTCGATATCACATCAGTACTTCAAAGAGAATTACAAACATTTTTTCGTACTTTTTTTTGTACCCATAGAGTACTTAACGGTGTGATTTTTGATTCCTTGTACAAGGCCATTCTGGCCTCCGTTTTGCTTGCCGTTTGCGCCGGCGTGCCTTATTTATCGTTCTGGTCGATATCACATCAGTACTTCAAAGAGAATTACAAACATTTTTTTTCGTACTTTTTTTCGTACCCATAGAGTACTTAGTGTGATTTTTGATTCCTTGTACAAGGCCATTCTGGCCTCCGTTTTGCTGCCGTTTGTGCCGCCGTGCCTTATTTATCGTTCTGGTCGATATCACATCAGTACTTCAAAGAGAATTACAAAGTTTTTTTCGTATTTTTTTTGTACCCATAGAGTACTTAACCTTGTGATTTTTGATTCCTTGTACAAGGCCATTCTGGCCTCCGTTTGCTTGCCGTTTGCGCCGGCGTGCCTTTTTTTTATCGTTCTGGTCGATATCACGTCAATACTTCAAAGAGAATTACAAACGTTTTTTTCATACTTTTTTTGTACCCATAGAGTACTTAACGGTGTGATTTTTGATTCCTTGTACAAGGCCATTCTGGCCTCCGTTTTGCTTGCCGTTTGGCCGGCGTTCCTTATTTATCGCTCGTCGATATCACATCAAGATTTCAAAGAGAATTACAAACGTTTTTCTTAATTTTTTGTACCCATAGAGTACTTAACGTGTGATTTTGATTCCTTGTACAAGGCCATTCTGGCCTCCGTTTTGCTTTCATTTGGCGTGCCTTATTTATCGCTCGTCGATATCACATCAATACTTCAAAGAGAATTACAAAGTTTTTTCGTACTTTTTTTGTACCCATAGAGTACTTAACGGTGGTGATTTTGATTCCTTGTACAAGGCCATTCTGGCCTCCGTTTTGCTTGCCGTTTGCGCCGGCGTGCCTTATTTATCGTTCTGGTCGATATCACATCAGTACTTCAAAGAGAATTACAAACGTTTTTTCGTACTTTTTTTCGTACCCATAGAGTACTTAACTGTGTGATTTTTGATTCCTTGTACAAGGCCATTCTTGCCTCCGTTTTGCTTTCCGTTTGAGCCGGCTTGCCTTATTTATCGTTCTGGTCGATATCACATATGTACTTCAAAGAGAATTACAAACGTTTTTTCGTACCCAAAGACTACTTAACTGTGTGATTTTTGATTCCCTTGCATTCTGGCCTCCGTATTGCTTGCCGTTTGCGCCAGAGTGCCTTATTTATCGTTCTGGTCAAATTTATCGTTCCGGTCGAAATCACGTCAGTACTTCAAAGAGAATTACAAACGTTTTTTTTCATACTTTTTTTTGTACCCATAGAGTACTTAACGGTGTGATTTTTGATACCTTGTACAAGGCCATTCTGGCCTCCGTTTTGCTTGCCGTTTGCGCCGGCGTGCCTTATTTATCGTTCTGGTCGATAACACATCAGTACTTCAATGAGAAGTACAAAAGTTTTTTACGTACTTTGTTTTGTACCCGTAGAGTACTTAACGGTGTGATTTTTGATTCCATGTACAAGCCCATTCTGACCTCCGTTTTGGTTGTCATTTGCGCCGGCATACCTTATTTATCGTTATGGTCGATACCACATCAGTAATTCAAAGAGAATTACAAAAAAAAATTCTTACTTTTTTTTCGTACCCATAGAGTACTTAACTGTGTGATTTTTGATTCCTTGTACAAGGCTATTCTGGCATCCGTTTTGCTTTCTATTTGCGCCGGCGTGCCTTATTTATCGTTCTGGTCGATATCACATCAGTACTTCAAAGAGAATTACAAACGTTTTTTTCGTACCCATAGAGAACTTAACTGTGTAATTTTAGTTTCCTTGTACAAGGCCATTCTGGCCTCTGTTTTGCTTGCCGTTTGCGCCGGCGTGCCTTATTTATCGTTCTGGTCGATATCATGTCAGTACTTCAAAGAGAATTACAAACTTTTTTCATACTTTTTTTTATACCCATAGAGTACTTAATGGTGTGATTTTTGATACCATGTACAAGGCCATTCTGGCCTCCGTTTTGCTTGCCGTTTGCGCCGGCGTGCCTTATTTATCGTTCTGATCTATAACACATCAGTACTACAATGAGAAGTACAAACATTTTTTACGTACTTTGTTTTGTACCCATAGAGTACTTAACGGTGTGATTTTTGATTCCTTGTACAATGCCATTCTGACCTCCATTTTGCTTGCCGTTTGCGCCGGCGTACATTATTTATAGTTCTGGTCGATACCAAATCAGTACTTCAAAGAGAATTACAAACATTTTTTTCGTACCCATAGAGTACTTAACTGTGTGATTTTTGATTCCTTGTACAAGGCGACTCTAGCCTCCGTTTTGCTTGCCGTTTGCGCCGGGGAGCCTTATTTATCGTTTTGGTTGATAACACATCAGTACTTCAATAAGAATTACAAGCGTTTTTTTCGTACTTTGTTTTGTACCCATAGAGTACTTAACGGTGTGATTTTTGGTTCCTTGTACAAGGCCATTCTGACCTCCGTTTTGCTTGCCGCTTGCACCGGCGTACCTTATTTATCGTTCTGGTCGATCACATCAGTACTTCAAAGAGAATTACAAACATTTTTTTTCGTACTTTTTTTCGTACCCATAGAGTACTTAACTGTGTGATTTTTGATTTCTTGTACGGCCATTCTGGCCTCCGTTTTGCTTGCCGTTTGCGTTGGCGTGCCTTATTTATCATTCTGGTCAATATCACATCAGTATTTCAAAGAAAATTACAAAAGTTTTTTTCGTACTCTTTTTTGTACCCATAGAGTACTTAACGATGTGATTTTTGATACCTTGTACAAGGCCATTCTAGCCTCCGTTTTGCTTTCCGTTTGCGCCGGCATGCCTTATTTATCGTTCTGGTCGATTTCACGTCAGTACTTCAAAAAGAATTACAATCGTTTTTTTCGTACTTTTTTTGTACCTATAGGGTACTTAACGGTGTGATTTTTGATACCTTGTACAAGGCCATTCTGGCCTCCATTTTGCTTGCCGTTTGCGCCGGCGTGCCTTATTTATCGTTCTGGTCGATATCACGTTAGTACTTCAAAGAGAATTACAAACATTTTTTTTCGTACTTTTTTTGTACCCATAGAGTACTTAACGGTGTGAATTTCGATTCCTTGTACAAGGCCGTTCTGGCATCCGTTTTGCTTGCCGTTTGCGCCGGCGTGCCTTATTTATCGTTCTGGTCGATATCACATCAGTACTTCAAAGAGAATTAGAAATGTTTTTTTACCATACTTTTTTTTGTACCCATAGAGTACTTAACGGTGTGATTTTTGATACCCTGTACAAGGCCATTCTGGCCTCCGTTTTGCTTGCCGTTTGCGCCTGCGTGCCTTACTTATCGTTCTGGTCGATATCTTGTCAGTACTTCAAAGAGAATTACAAACGATGTTTGCGTACTTTTTTTGTACCCATAGAGTACTTAACGGTGTGATTTTTGATACCTTGTACAAGGCCATTTTGGCCTCCGTTTTTCTTGCCGTTTGCGCCGACATGCCTTATTTATCGTTCTGGTCGATAACACATCAGTACTTCAATGAGAAGTACACACGTTTTTTACGTACTTTGTTTTGTACCCATAGAGTACTTAACGGTGTGATTTTTGATTCCTTGTTCAAGGCCATTCTGGCCTCCATTTTGCTTGCCGTATGCGCCGGCGTGCCTTATTTATCGTTCTGGTCGATAAAACATCAGTACTTCAATGAGAAATACAAACGTTTTTCTTTGTACTATTAGAAATATTGTAGATAATTCAGTTATAATTCTCTGATATTATCTTGATCTGTTCACACTTTGTATTTATTGTAATTGATACAGTAGAGATACGGTAGTTACACTCCTGTTTGATACAGTAGAGATACGGTAGTTACACTCCTGTTGTATAAATATTTGGTGTATACAGTAATACAATCACAATTTTCCAAACTCTGTTATGGTATCAGAGCCACCCTAATTTTTTTTTCCTCTCTCCCTTTCTTTTCTTTCGGCTTCTCCTGCCTTCTTCTCCAATGTCCTCTCAGTCGGACATCACCTCCCCGCCGGCAGCCACCTCCGGGTCCACTTTACCTGCTCTTATTCCCTTCAATTCCGGCGCACAGGCTCCCATCAAGCTCACAGGCGACAATTATGCCATGTGGGAAATCCAATTTCGGTCTCTGCTCGTTGGATACGATCTTTTTGGTTACGTCGACGGCACCAAACCACAGCCACCAGCCACTGTTACCACCAGTGGTGCTACTACCCCCAATCCGGCTCACCATCACTGGTACCGGCAGGATCAATTGATCCTCAACGCTCTAATTGGCTCCTTGTCCAGCTCTGTTCTTGGCTCCATTCATGCTCCAAAAAGCTCCAGAGATGTGTGGGCTGCTCTTAAGGACATCTACGCCAAGCCGTCTCGAGGCCGCATCAAGCAAATCAAATAGTCCATGAAACGCACTATGAAAGGTACCATGACTATCACTGATTATCTGCAGTTTATGCGCAATAAATCGAACGAATTGGCTCTTCTCGACAAACCCATGGACCCCGAAGATCTAATTGATATAATCTTGGATAATCTTGGTGATGAATATGCGGTTTTGATTCGTGCTGTCCAAGCTCGTGATACTCTCATCACAATTGACGAGCTTCATGAGAAACTATTGAATTACGATGCTTCTCGTCACCGGGCTGCTCCTCCTATGCCCGCTGCTGTTGCCCACGCTGCTATTCGGCCAACGTCTCCGGCTCGATCCCCTTCTCAAACAGGTAGCACAGGTAATTTGGGTAATTCAGCCCGTCCCCCTGCAAAACAGTACCTTGGCAAGGGCCAAATGTGCCGTGTACAGGGACATAGTGCACGTTTCTGTCCCCGTTTTCAGTTTACACAGGTACAGGGCTCCAATGCTCCTCGTCCGCCACAGCAATGGCGTCCAGCTCCACCACAGGCCCACATTGCTGCCAGCTCTGAACAGGTGCTTGCTTCCCAGTGGCTTCTTGACAGTGGTGCATCACACCATGTCACAAACGATCTCCAAAATCTGTCCCTTCACTCGCCTTACTCCGGTTCCGACGACTTAATGATCGGTGATGGTAGTCCCTTATCCGTTACTCATACCGGCTTAACTTCCCTTCCCCCCTCTCATTTAAATTTTCAGCTTCGTGATGTCTTGTGTGTACCAAACATTTCTCGTAACTTATTATCTATTTCTAAATTTTGTCAAACTAACCGTGTCTCTGTTGAATTTTTTCCGGACTCTTTTCGTGTTAAGGAGATTCCCACGGGTACGTGCCTTCTGACGGGACCCGCTAAGGATGGCCTATACACATGGCCCACCACTCCACTACTTGCATTTGCAGCTTCCACCGCCTCTCAAGATATTTGGCACTCTTGTCTTGGACACCCTGCCCTCTCAATTCTTGATCTGTTCACACTTTGTATTTATTGTAATTGATACAGTAGAGATACGGTAGTTACACTCCTGTTTGATACCGTAGAGATACGGTAGTTACACTCCTGTTGTATAAATATTTGGTGTGTACAGTAATACAATCACAATTTTCCAAACTCTGTTATGTACTTTGTTTTGTACCTATAGAGTACTTAACGGTGTGATTTTTGATTCCTTGTACAAGGCCATTCTGACCTCCGTTTTGCTTGCTGTTTGCGCCGGCATGCCTTATTTATCATTCTGGTCGATATCACATCAATACTTTAAAGAGAATTACAAACATTTTTTCCGTACCCTTTTTTGTACCCATAGAGTACTTAACGGTGTGATTTTTGATTCCTTCTACAAGGCCATTCTGGCCTCCGTTTTGCGTGCCGTTTGCGCCGGCGTGCCTTATTTATCGTTCTGGTCGATAACATATCAGTACTTCAATGAGAATTACAAACGTTTTTTTTCGTACTTTGTTTTGTACCCATAGAGTACTTAACGGTGTGATTTTTGATTCCTTGTACAAGGCCATTCTGGCCTCCGTTTTGCTTGCCGTTTGCGCCGGCGTGCCTTATTTATCGTTCTGGTCGATATCACATCAGTACTTCAAAGAGAATTACAAACGTTTTTTTTCGTACTTTTTTTCGTACCCATAGAGTACTTAACTGTGTGATTTTTGATTCCTTGTACAAGGCCATTCTGGCCTCCGTTTTGCTTGCCGTTTGCGTCGGCGTGC
Source organism: Gentiana dahurica var. dahurica (assembly GCA_024500145.1). NCBI lineage: Eukaryota > Viridiplantae > Streptophyta > Magnoliopsida > Gentianales > Gentianaceae > Gentiana > Gentiana dahurica. The sequence continues at coordinate 54,819,815 of CM044897.1, forward strand.
CTTATTTATCATTCTGGTCGATATCACATCAGTACTTTAGAGAGAATTACAAACATTTTTTTCGTACTCTTTTTTGTACCCATAGAGTACTTAACGGTGTGATTTTTGATACCCTGTACAAGGCCATTCTGGCCTCCGTTTTGCTTGCCGTTTGCACCTGCGTGCCTTACTTATCGTTCTGGTCGATATCTTGTCAGTACTTCAAAGAGAATTACAAACGATGTTTGCGTACTTTTTTTGTACCCATAGAGTACTTAACGGTGTGATTTTTGATACCTTGTACAAGGCCATTTTGGCCTCCGTTTTGCTTGCCGTTTGCGCCGACATGCCTTATTTATCGTTCTGGTCGATAACACATCAGTACTTCAATGAGAAGTACACACGTTTTTTACGTACTTTGTTTTCTACCCATAGAGTACTTAACGGTGTGATTTTTGATTCCTTGTTCAAGGCCATTCTGGCCTCCATTTTGCTTGCCGTATGCGCCGGCGGGCCTTATTTATCGTTCTGGTCGATAACACATCAGTACTTCAATGAGAAATACAAACGTTTTTCTTTGTACTTTGTTTTGTACCTATAGAGTACTTAACGGTGTGATTTTTGATTCCTTGTACAAGGCCATTCTGACCTCCGTTTTGCTTGCCGTTTGCGCCGGCGTGCCTTATTTATCATTCTGGTCGATATCACATCAATACTTTAAAGAGAATTACAAACATTTTTTCCGTACTCTTTTTTGTACCCATAGAGTACTTAACGGTGTGATTTTTGATTCCTTCTACAAGGCCATTCTGGCCTCCGTTTTGCGTGCCGTTTGCGCCGGCGTGCCTTATTTATCGTTCTGGTCGATAACACATCAGTACTTCAATGAGAATTACAAACGTTTTTTTTCGTACTTTGTTTTGTACCTATAGAGTACTTAACTGTGTGATTTTTGATTCTTTGTACAAGGCCATTCTGACCTCCATTTTGCTTGCCGTTTGCGCCGGCGTGCCTTATTTATCGTTCTGGTCGATACCACATCAGTACTTCAAAGAGAATTACAAACGTTTTTTTTCATACTTTTTTTCGTACCCATAGAGTACTTAACTGTGTGATTTTTGATTCCTTGTACAAGGCCATTCTTGTTAGGTGTAGTGCCCGAAAGACAATTTGTGTAATTGTTTTTAATAATGAATGACAGAATTTATCTCACCTTATTACTTGCTTTGTGCTTGTAAAGTAATACACTGCTGCAAACCCTAAGTATATCTGTATGTAACCACTTAACTCAGTGTATGGATTACACGTGAGGATTGAGTTAGTGGAGATATGCTTAAACTGTTAGTCCGTGGTGAACTTAATCAGAGTTTAGGGTCTCATGATTAAAACACCAATAATGCGCCCAGAACACCTTAGGGTGTGATAGTCTTATCCGGACTGTCGGTAGAGGGTACCTACGTGGGGCATTTATATATGATGGCATTCATATAGGACTGGACCGATTTAATCTGAATTTCTCGGTATAATTCCGTAATCGAGGAATCTTATTAAATCATTAGATGATCATATATGGATCAACCTTAATCCTGAGGTGATCACAGGATGCTGCTTGTCCCGGGGTAGTGTTTGATGTGTTAGTTACGGTTCACTTTAATATGTGTTCCAAGCCACTTCTCATTGGCACTATCTCCAGATGAGTGAGTAGTTCTGATTTTCACAGACATGGAATCCATTCCTTCCTGCGAGAAGTAGAGAGACAGTCCCCTTATTTGTTAACCCTAAGAAAGTGATCGATCCCGGGAGTTCACATTTGACTAATTGATCACTAGTCAGATATGTGTACTAATTGATCATCAGGGGGTTAATGGTAAATAAGGATAAGATATTCTGAGTCGGGTTCACGGAGACTTCCCACTCAGAATGGACAGTCTATGGAGGGTTAATCCGTATGTAGTGATTATATCAATGGACGCTTATTTACTCTATGGGTTGAGTATAAGTATACATCTATAATCGGTAGAGTTCAGTTTCGGGTTTATGGTGGCGTAATCCCGGAATTAATAATTAATGTACTTATTCTGTTCGATGAATAATTAATTATTGAGCTATTGGTTATAGGTCCATGGTCCCCGATGTGGCTTCTATAATTCGGACTAATAATCTTGTTATTTGGGCCTCAGTGATAATTAATTGGCTGGGCTAATTAATTGATATGCAAAATATTATTTAGTTGGGCTAGATAATATTATACACATAAAAGACATTTTATGTGGGCTTTTGGACCCTTATATGTGGCGCCAATATGGATGAAAATAATTAGAGAGAAATTAGTTTTCTTGGATAATTATTTGACATGTGATTTATCTTTTATTTGTTAAATGATAATTCATGGAATATTAGATAATAATATGATTTATCCTAATTTGTTTGGGATAATCATTTTATTTATCTTTTATTTGGAATAAAGGATTAATGTAATAATTATCTCTTAATTATTTAATCCTTGGAGGACAAGGATTACTTTCCTATATAAAGAGAGTTCTCCCAAGCCTTAATAAATTGGCATAATTCGACCACCTTAGAAAAAAAGAGAGAAATAATTAGTTTTCTTGTTTTGGGTTTTAGAAGAAGAAAAACTCTAAGTTTTTCTTGGTGTTGCATATCAAGGAGGTTCGTGTAACAAGAAGGGTGTCCACCAACCGCCGTTTGGAGAACACATCGGAAGATCTTGGCTTCTCTTCCTACTATTGGTAACATGATCTTAACCCCCTTGTGTAGTTTAAGTCCTTTAATTATGTATTATGATATATAAGTCGTGATCCATCCGCTGCGCGTAGATCTAACTCGTTTAGATCTAAGAACCTGCTTCCTTCATGTGGTATCGGAGCCAGGTTCCACGATTTATATAGTCATAATCGTAATTAAACGATTTAAAGGAGTGGAATTGCATGTAGGTAAATTTTATTTATTGTTTTATGCATTGATAATGATTAATTGCTATGGTTGAAGAGATGGATTTGGGGTTGGCACTGTTTACCCGTTAGATCTATTGTAAACTCATATAAACGATGAAAATTCGTTCATATGAGTATAGGAAATTATGTAATTTATGTATTATTGCAATTTTAATTTCCAGAAAATAGATCTGTACATTAGCTGTTTAGTCTTTTCGTTTTTTCCGTTGTTTGAGCCGTTAAAACGAAGATCCCTCCGGTCAGAATTAAGATTAGAAGTTGATGAACAATCCCACAAATTTTGGTGTCGATCAGAGTCTGTTTTGGTTTCCGTTCGTTGCTGCGAAGTGGCTGCTGTAACAGAAAAACGCAGGATTCACAGAAACCCTAACTGTGACTTCTTCGATTTTCTGGGAACAATTGGACCGTTCAAATTAAAATCCGACCGGTCAGATCGATAATCATGGAGTTTTGGACGTGAGATAAAATTTTCAGGACGATCGGGATTCATCTTGATCTCCGATCGGCCTCGGGAAGTAAATGATGCGCTGCTGTAAGAGTCTGTTTCAGCAGCAAGTTGGGCGGCTCACTGAGGAATATTGACAAGTCAAAGCTCCAATCCGACCGTCCACCTTCAAGTCCGAAGAATGAAGATCAGATCTGGAAAGTTTCGTCCCGATCCGAGTTCGTTTGATATTCCGATCGTCGAAGATTCTTAACAGCTGCAGATTAGGGTTTTAATTTATTTTCGAGTAGATTAGTTACGGGGGTGCCAACGGTCCATCTCGGTGTTTATCTTCCGCACTAGTATACATGTGTAGATTGTATGAGTAGAACCGGAAAATTGCCATGACATGCATCATATCATGAATTCCACTCCATATGCATACATGTAGAAATTAATTCGAGGAATTAGTTACGCATGTATAAAACACACGATTAGTTTTAATTAATTGTTTGATATTAATTAGAAACTAATTAGGGTAAAAACCGAGGAACACGGGTTTTTTCAATCGTCGAGGTTGGGTGATGGATTCTCGGTGAATCCCACTCTGCGAAAGCATAAGGAGTAAAATCCCGAAACCTCGTGGTTAAGGTGTTGGATTCTTGGTGAATTCCACCTTACCTAAGACGAGATTACGTTTTTGTTCCGTAGTGTCTACGTGAATGTTTGATGTTTAAGGATTGGATAATCACGGGCAAACAGGTTCGAAAGTGGTTTAACCACGGTTGGGTGGTCAACAGTAGCTACGGCTCGATCGACTTCACCCTCCACGTGTGGCGTTTGCACGGGGATCTCGCAAGGCTGAGTCATCCGAAGAGCCACTACGGCTTAACGGAGCTCCCTTACCCTTGATCCGTCTGACGGCCACATATGTTCTAACGAATAGGTCGGGTGGGTTAGCCCACATAACCGACAACATTCGGGCCTGTGAATTATTGTTCCTTAATGTAACATCAAGTCCAAAAACGTGATCAGTAAACCCACAACTTTTTCAAAATATTGAGTGGGAGCGGGAGAGGCGACAGCCGACCCCACGGCCTCTACTGTTGACACAAGCAACGTGAGAGAATGGTGACGCCTCGTGCCGGCCTGGGACCGGCCTCCCTAAGGAAGGCCTTCACCGCTATCAAAATTCAAGGCTTGGTCTCCGAAAGGATAGGATTTTGGGTACTCGTCGGGTCACTGACCGACCCTAAGGCGGCACACTCGGGGTCTACCTAAAAATCTGAGACAGTAGGACACACTCATAAAGGGTATTTTTGGTAGTACCTTGGCTGAAAAAGGAAAGGTGATTGAAGATCACAAATGAGATGTTCGATTCTCAATCTGATCTTCAATATTAATCGAAACCTCCATGACCTACCCTAAGGCGGCACTGAGGCATTAGATTAAATCCTTGGAACGGTAGGATAGACTATAAGTACTTAGTTTATGTTCCTAAAATTTATTAGTAGTGTATGTTTGGATTTATTCTGTCAATTTTATTTACAACTGTTATATATATCTCTCTAAGGTGCTAGACTGCTAGTGTAAAATTGACTAGTAATAACTTCTTTAAAAGGTGGTAAGTAACTAGAACGTTGTTTTATTAATCTCAAATGCGATTAATTTTTCGGAAGAGATGTTTCTCTTGAGCCTTCAAAACTTAAGTGACGTAAATAAGTATGTCACTGCTGTCACTCGTGCAGAACGAGAGACAACCATAGTTAGTTTGAAAGATGATTGGGACGATAAAATTCTTCTAGTGAATTTTAATTGTGTAGTGTCTACACGAGAAATTTTCTGATAGAAAAATTGGAGAATCATAAATTAAAGTGTCGCTAGTTAGACGGTATTTGGAACCGATAAACTAGTGGGAGCTTTTATACTATGTTCTTCTGATTTATTAGAAAATCAGTCCCACTGGGTAACACTTTCATTAGACATCCCACAGTTCACGAGTAGTGTCTACTCAAACGAACTGCTAGTTCAAGACTATTCCCTTTTAAGGAAAGTTAAGAATGGGAAAGAATGTCTATAAGTGTTAATCATCTTAACTAAAGTTTTGAGGCTAAACCGAAACATTAATTAAAGAAAGTATAGGATAAGGAGAGTGATTTCGGATCACTAACCAATGAATCCTTAGCGACTTTCTTAACCGAGTAACTTGACTCAGTGGCTTAGTTCTTTGGAAGAACAATAAAGCTGTGCATTAATAAAGTAACAACGGGCAGTAATTTCAGCTAGAATAGTAGGAGTGATATAAGGAAATGAATTTCGGATTCTATCCTTGAATATCACAGAAAAATTTATTTTTCTGTTTACAGATTCGTTGAAACAATTGGATTCACTTTCAACTCGATATATTGTTGCCACATAGAAAGTGAATATGACATTTGTAGTACGAATCCGAGACTCGGACTTTTGTTTGATAAAGTCAGAACCACTTAGAACAGCTGAATAAGTACGTGTAACACATCTAAAACTATTAAAGGTAAAAGGTTTACGTATTAAGATAAACGACCTTTCAATATCTATTAATTAGTGCATATATCCTAGAGACAAGACCTGCTGACTGGCTAAGGGTGATTCCTATCTCCCAGTCTTGGAACACTATCTCAAAGGAACAATGACTAAGTTTCTTTTCAATCGGGAAAGGGTAATAGTTTTGAAGGGGTAACATAGCTTGTTCACCATGACCTTCGGGGTCTAGTGAGAGATACAAGCTAGTGGGAGATTTTGAGTGGTGACATTCTGTCTGATAACTACTCAAAACACTGGTTGGTTTATCGAAAGAATACGAGGAGGTGTCTCTGATTTTAGCAGAGAATAGAGTATTCCATGCTCAGAAATAGGCTATCGCATAGTCTTGGGACTGATGCTCGGCCTACCTCCTAGTGGAATGTTTCTCACCGAGGAAGAAACCATAGACTTGCCCTATATAGTTATGCTACAATACACTGCTAAACTCGATTAAGATAATTCGTTGCAAAATAACGGTTAACATTATTATGTAAACCGAGAAGTCTACCTAGAAGATGCTAGTGAGTTTATGGATAAGGAGTGAATTCGGTTCACACCACATCCGTAAATGTAGGCATTTAGCATTTAATGCTTGAAGGTAGGACTGGGGATTTTGCGCATACGTTCAAATTGTGAATGTTCATGAAATATCTTAATGAGACGAGTAAAGGTTGGTTATAAGATTCTTGAGATCAGAAAGTGACGGTTAAACTGTCACGAGCCTTCTGATAGAATCTATAAGTAACAGCCTTAAACATTGGAGTACGGTTACCCAAAGGTAGTTACTATCTGATTTAATCAGACCACGTCCAACATCGGTTGTTGATGAATACACTGATAAATACTACTAGATCAGAATGTCAATCCACCTAAAACGCAGTGGGAGTATGGTTTAACCATTGACCCATTATGGTTTTGTGGACTTTACAGTCTGCTGGGGTGATTGATAACCTATGGCTCTTGGTGAACTGTATAGGATTCTGATCATAGAGGTTGGTTTGACAGCCTTAACCCTGTAAATGGAGTTTTTGTACTCCAGTTTTGTTCAGTCTATTGTAAAACCACCTGAGTGTCTCAGGCCCAGTGGGAGCAATTGGATCTACATAGAAAAGAGTCGAATGAATAGGAAAGTTTAAACTTTCAGCGCAAAGTTGAGTGGTGTAGGGGTGATTCCCTGACAAGTAGAGAGTTAACCAGACCTTGAACTCTCTCACCACTCAGTCTTGCTAGATTTCGTTAGAAAGCAGAAAATAGGGGTGATTCCCTGAGACTTTCTTGCCGAACAACGGAATCAATTCATTCAGAACAGAAAGGTTTTAGCTAAGAATGAATAACGGATTCGTTACAAAGCAGAAGATAGGGGTGATTCCCTAAGACCTTTTTTGCGAGACTAACGATATCTTAATTCATTCAGAAAGAACCTTTGGTAGGAGGCCTGCCATGGCTTATATCCTTTGTGGATTTAAGAGAACCTCTCGGTCATTTAAAAGTCACATGTTTTAAAATATGTGGACTTGACCAAAATATTGATAAGTCTTTCGTAGACTAGGTATCAATATTGGTAAAATAGTAGTATTAGTGTTCATGAATGATAACACTGAAACAGTTGGAAACAACATGTGTGTGCTATCTGAAGTCGGAAACTGACACGCCTAGATTCTCTGGATGAGAGAATTGGACTATATTCTAAGAATTTGATTCGGTCAAATTCACGAGAATGAGTCATTGGCTATCCCACCGATCTTATTGAATAAGATTGATTATGCATATACGGTTGCAGCATTCATCGAGAGTAGTCCTACCCTACCTCTCAGGAATGATTCTCTAAATCTCCGGATAAAGAGAAAATGGGATAGAGTCTCTCTTGGATAACGGCAAGTCAGGTTATCATAAGTCAATAGTAATCGAATCTTGGATTTGAGCAATAAGTAGCAGTTTAGTACGTCCTCAAGTATCTTTAGAGAACGAGGAATCATATGCTTGTATATTCAGGTGCAAACTTGAATATGGTTGACTACACTGATTCTGACTTGTAGTCAGATTAAGGATGATCATTACGTTGATCTCGGGCTCAGTGTTTACTCATAGTGCTTAGAATTTCCTTTTTGGTCTGGGAGTAATTCCAGGTCTGATAAGCCGAAATCACATCATTGTGAAAACAGTGAAGAAATAGCTTAGAAGGATCTTCTCAGTCACTAGAGGTCAAAAGCATATTGAGAGAGAGTACCGCCTGATTGGAAGGACCGACAACGTTTCAATCCTAAAGATCGTCTCGAGTCGACAACCTAACTAATCAGTGTACCAAGTCGAGTGCTTGGAGGGTACGGCATTGATGGATATGTCTCATCTGCTTTTAGAGCAAGTGGGAGAGTGTTGTGAATAAGATGAGAAAGGGTGTGCTCTAAAAACAATCGTTGCTTGTCATTTCGTGCAAGTGGGAGATTGTTAGGTGTAGTGCCCGAAAGACAATTTGTGTAATTGTTTTTAATAATGAATGACAGAATTTATCTCACCTTATTACTTGCTTTGTGCTTGTAAAGTAATACACTACTGCAAACCCTAAGTATATCTGTATGTAACCACTTAACTCTGTGTATGGATTACACGTGAGGATTGAGTTAGTGGAGATATGCTTAAACTGTTAGTCCGTGGTGAACTTAATCGAGTTTAGGGTCTCATGATTAAAACACCAATAATGCGCCCAGAACACCTTAGGGTGTGATAGCCTTATCCGGACTGTCGGTAGAGGGTACCTACGTGGGGCATTTATATATGATGGCATTCATATAGGACTGGACCGATTTAATCTGAATTTCTCGGTATAATTCCGTAATCGAGGAATCTTATTAAATCATTAGATGATCATATATGGATCAACCTTAATCCCGAGGTGATCACAGGCTGCTGCTTGTCCCGGGGTAGTGTTTGATGTGTTAGTTACGGTTCACTTTAATATGTGTTCCAAGCCACTTCTCATTGGCACTATCTCCGGATGAGTGAGTAGTTCTGATTTTCACAGACATGGAATCCATTCCTTCCTGCGGGAAGTAGAGAGACAGTCCCCTTATTTGTTAGCCCTAAGAAAGTGATCGATCCCGGGAGTTCACATTTGACTAATTGATCACTAGTCGGATATGTGTACTAATTGATCATCAGGGGGTTAATGGTAAATAAGGATAAGATATTCTGAGTCGGGTTCACGGAGACCTCCCACTCAGAATGGACAGTCTATGGAGGGTTAATCCGTATGTAGTGATTATATCAATGGACGCTTATTCACTCTATGGGTTGAGTATAAGTATACATCTATAATCGGTAGAGTTCGGTTTCGGGTTTATGGTGGCGTAATCCCGGAATTAATAATTAATGTACTTATTCTGTTCGATGAATAATTAATTATTGGAGCTACTGGTTATAGGTCCATGGTCCCCGATGTGGCTTCTATAATTCGGACTCAATATCTTGTTATTTGGGCCTCAGTGATAATTAATTGGCTGGGCTAATTAATTGATATGCAAAATATTATTTAGTTGGGCTAGATAATATTATACACATAAAAGACATTTTATGTGGGCTTTTTGACCCTTATGTGTGGCGCCAATATGGATGAAAATAATTAGAGAGAAATTAGTTTTCTTGGATAATTATTTGACATATGATCTATCTTTTATTTGTTAAAAGATAATTCATGGAATATTGGATAATAATATGATTTATCCTAATTTGTTTGGGATAATTATATCCGCTGCGCGTAGATCTAACTCGTTTAGATCTAAGAACCTGCATCCTTCAATTCGCCTCCGCTTTGCTTGCCGTTATGTGATGCGTTTATTTATCATTCGTCGATATCACATCAAGATTTAGAGAGAATTACAAATTTTTTCGATCTTTTGTACCCATAGAGTACTTAACGTGTGATTTTTGATACTGTACAAGGCCATTCTCCGTTTTGCTTGCCGTTTGCACGGCCTTACTTATCGTTCGTCGATATCTTGTCAGTATTCAAAGAGAATTACAAACGATGTTTGCGTACTTTTTTTGTACCCATAGAGTACTTAACGGTGTGATTTTTGATACCTTGTACAAGGCCATTTTGGCCTCCGTTTTGCTTGCCTTATGCCTTATTTATCGTTCTGGTCGATAACACATCAATACTTCAATGAGAAGTACATTTTTACGTACTTTGTTTTGTACCCATAGAGTACTTAACGGTGTGATTTTTGATTCCTTGTTCAAGGCCATTCTGGCCTCCATTTTGCTTGCCGTATGCGTGCCTTATTTATCGTTCTGGTCGATAACACATCAGGATTTCAATGAGAAATACAAACGTTTTTCTTTGTACTTTGTTTTGTACCTATAGAGTACTTAACGGTGTGATTTTTGATTCCTTGTACAAGGCCATCTGACCTCCGTTTTGCTTGCCGTTTGCGCCGGCGTGCCTTATTTATCATTCTGGTCGATATCACATCAATACTTTAAAGAGAATTACAAACATTTTTTCCGTATTTTTTGTACCCATAGAGTACTTAACGGTGTGATTTTTGATTCCTTCTACAAGGCCATTCTGGCCTCCGTTTTGCTTGCTTCCGGCGTGCCTTATTTATCGTTCTGGTCGTATATATCAGTATTTCAAAGAGAATTACAAACGTTTTATTTCGTACTTTTTTTCGTACCCATAGACTACCTAACTGTGTGATATTTGATTCCTTGTACAAGGCCATTCTGGCCTCCGTTTTTCTTGCTTGCGCCGGCGTGCCTTATTTATCGTTCTGGTCGATATCACATCAGTACTTCAAAGAGAATTACAAACGTTTTTTTTCGTACCCATAGAGTACTTAACTGTGTGATTTTTGATTCCTTGTACAAGGCCATTCTGGCCTCCGTTTTGCTTGCCGTTTGCGTCGGCGTGCCTTATTTATCATTCTGGTCGATATCACATCAGTACTTTAGAGAGAATTACAAACATTTTTGTCGTACTCTTTTTTGTACCCATAGAGTACTTAACGGTGTGATTTTTGATTCCTTGTACAATGCCACTTTGGT
>CM044897.1:54831297-54866188 GCA_024500145.1 Gentiana dahurica var. dahurica
TTCACGATCAAATTTTAGGATAAAAGGGTCCGTTTTAGCACTTGATAGTATTTTGGCCATAACTTTCGGCTCGAGTGTCGGATTGGCGCGCAGGACCCCAATTCGGAAAGCTCGTTCCGACGCCGACGACGTGGCGGACCGCCGGAGGCCGTCCGACACCGTTTTCGAGGTCAAAATCCACTGTTTTCCCTTCCGTTTTGGGGTTAGAAGATTTCAACACATGTTTTTCCCTCTTTTTAGTGTTTTCTGTTTTTCTCGTTTTAAATTTTCTTAGGTAGTTTATAGTTTTGGTTATTAGGGTTTTTCGTAGTTAAGTTTCGTAGTCTTTGATTCCTCTAGGTTTAGTTATCCTTTCCCTCTGTCTCTTTTTCCCATGCTTTCTTGTTGTTCTGATATCGTTTCTGTTCTGAAAAATCTTGCCTATGGACGAGCGTCCACTAGTTTGAACGCTCGTTCACTGTAAAATTTTCATTCCAGTAGCGTTTTCCGATCCTTGAACGAACGTTCACCAGTTTGGACGCTCGTTCGGTCTATTTTCTGGGCAGACGCTCGTTCACATAAGTGGACGCCCGTCCGTCCCCCTTTCTTTCTTAATCTTTCTCTTTTCTTCTCTTTTCTTTAGGTTTTTGATCTTAGATTAAGGTTTTTAATCTTTTAGATATCATGTCTTTAATTTATTAGTTTTTAGGTTTCCTTTCCTTAGATTTAGGTTTTCTCAACTTGATTTTGGGATCGGTTTATGCAAACTCGTAGTCACAAGGGACCATTACTTTGCTCCCCTGACATCGAGCGTACCATAGTCCGACCCAATAGGCGAAGACTTCGTTTTGACGAAGGAAAAGCCGAAGATCAAGAGTTTGAGCTATCTTTTCAAAGGGAAATCGAAGAAATTGTAATAATGGCCGCTGAAGATAGACGGACATTGGCAGACTACGCCATGCCTAGTGCAGTAACTGTCAACCCAGCTATCGTCTTACCAGCCATTACCGCACAAACTTTCGAACTCAAACCCAGTCTCATTCAGATGATGCAGCATGCATCAATGTTTCACGGGTTCCCTACTGAAAATCCTCACACACACGTACACACATTTCTGGAGATATGTGGTACGACACGCATTCAAGGTGTGAGTGAGGATGCGATTAAACTTACACTGTTTCCGTTCTCATTGAAGGGAGAAGACGGACATTGGCAGACTACGCCATGCCTGGTGCAATAACTGTCAACCCGGCTATCGTCTTACCAGCCATCACCGCACAAACCTTCGAACTCAAACCCAGTCTCATTCAGATGATGCAGCATGCATCAATGTTTCACGGGTTCCCTTCTGAAAATCCTCACACACACGTACACACATTCCTGGAGATATGTGGTACGACACGCATTCAAGGTGTGAGTGAGGATGTGATTAAACTTACACTGTTTCCGTTCTCTTTGAAGGGAGAAGCTAAAGAGTGGTATAGCTCTCTCCCTGCAGAATCCATTACCACTTGGGCTGCATTGGAAAAAGAATTTTTAAGCCAATACTTTCCACCTGCCAAGACAGCCCAGTGTTTAAGGGAAATATACAATTTTTATCAAACGGAAACAGAATCATTCTTTGAGGCATGGAAGAGATTTAAGGCTCTTCTTCGTAAATGCCCCCACCATGGGTTAGACTTGCAGAGGCAAATCAATACTTTTTTCAGTGGGTTGACCGAGCTCACCAAGGGCATGGTCAATAGTTCATCAAGTGGGGCATTCCTGAGGAAAACGCCTCAAGAGGGGTGGGCATTGTTCGAAGACATTGCCAAATATAATTATGCCCCCTCCTTTCAAGCTGTTCAGGCACCACCTCCTCCTCCTAGGATCGAGGAGGTGAAAATGCAAAATGAAATCGCCATGTGTTAAGGGTGAAATTATGTGGTTTGTAGGGATATATTTTACGAAGTTACCCCTTTATATTGTATAATTTGCATAATAATTGGGCTTTTATTGAAATATTGAGCAAACGATATTTTCAAGGGCTTAATCGCAATGTTGATGTAATTATGTGATTTTATAGCTGAATTATAATTATTGGGATATTATTACAGTTTGCAATGTTTTCCCGTGTCTCATAGGTATCATTATGAAGTTCAAATAATGGTAGAAAGAGATGAAATTCGAAATATGGTGATTAAAGGAAGAGATAATGATGAAGTAAATTGAAGGAAAGAGATAAAGATGCAAAAAATCGCATTCAAGTCATGATGAACGTTCGTCCATGCAGCGTCCATATCGAACGAGCGTCCGGAAATTCAGACGGGCGTCCATAAAGCAATTTTGATACAGAGAGTTTGAACGGAAGATGGACGACCGTCTGCGGGGAGTTCAAGAATATCGGACGAGCGTCCATTATGGCGAACGCTCGTTCACCTGACCGACTTAGAGGAACCGCCTCAAATCTCTATAAATACTTGCCTATTTTCACATTGGGGAGAACGAACTCTACAATCTTCGAACCCTAAACCCTAGGGGCGGCTATAGGCTGCGTTTTTACTCTGTTTTTCCAGTTTTTTATGTTCTTCAATTCCTAAATACAGTTAGTTTAGTTTATGCAATTTAATTCAACAAATCAAGCTGTTCAAGGATGCTAAGAGGCTAGGCTTCAATCAAACGAGCATTGTGAAGCCATCCAACGTTCGTTAATTTTGATTCTTCGGTTATTTTGTAAGTTTTTAATCAAGTTGTTTCCTTTATCATGTCTTATGTTGATTAATTGCATTTATATCGAAAGATGTGCATGTATGATGCTTTATATTTGATGAAAGTCTTTATAAACATTAGATCACCATGATTTAGGAATAGATCTTTAATTTATGTCAAACGAAAGTTGATAGGTTGAATATCTAGGTTAAAACGTTAAAGTTTACATCTTTGTTCATGTTATGACGCGTTAATTTCCGTAAATCGAAAGATAGAAATTAATAGGCGAATTATCTACGAAAGTAGGATTCATACCTTTGGTAAGATGAACCACAACTTGATAAAAACTGCAACATAATCGGGATGAGAGATTAGTGTTTCGTTGGATAGGTGGATCAATACTCGTTTGTCCGTTTTAAATATGATTTAATCCTTGAAACTTGAACTGTTTAGTTAGTTTATTTTTCTTATTGCACCTTTAGATTAATCTGTTCGCAACCAATCTTTCCTAGCTTTGGATTCCGTCCTCTGTCTAGTTTATATTCAGCATATATGTTCAGTTAGTTTTGTTTAATCACTGTTTAGTTTAGTTTTCCGTGACATAGTTCAGTTAGGCAAAAACTAGGATTTGCATTCGTCTAGTTCCCCGTAAGATCGACCCGGCATTAACCACTAGTACTACGATCCTTATACTTGGGGTTAACCGGATTATAAATTTATTACTTGTTTGTTTTGCATAGATAAAATCCATGACACAATGCTGAAACAGCAGCTGGCTACTCTCACGACATCTCCAAATCCGAGTTATCAGACTCCTTCATTTCTATAGAACTCTCAAGTTCTGTACTGCTAGAATTGCTCTCAGACTGGCCATATGGTTGGCCAGTGTCAATTCAATTCCCCTGTTCCTTATCAAGTCAATGCTGTCCAGAATCATGGACAGTATAATCAAGTCGCATGCCAAGTATGTGACGATATGGGGCACACTGCTCGTTTCTGTCCTATGATTGGACAGAACGCAGAGATCAATGCCTTCAATGGCCAGCCGAATCAGAGGTTTGGAAATAAATTCTATGGCCAGGGCAACTTTCAAAACCAGGGTTTCCGTCAAAGCTTTAATCAAAACTCGAATCTCAATCGAAACCCTAATTTTAATCAGAATCCGAGCTTGAATTCCTTCAATCTAAATCAAGGGTTAAATCAAAGTTGTCCTAACAATCCAAATCCTGCATTTCAAATTCGGTCTAGCCAACCTTTCTCTCAAAACATTCAGAACTCTCAAGGCCCCTCTCGCGTCGATGATCTTGAAGCTAGATTTGACTCCTATCAGAAGGAGCTGAAGGAGCAGAACAATAACTTCCAGAGGGAGCAGAATAATAATATCCAAATGTTGATGAGCACAATCAAGAACCTTGAGAAGCAGATGGCTGACCAGCAAGCTTCTAGACCATCAGGGCAGTTGCCCAGTTTTATGGAGAAAAATCTGAAGGGTGGCCTAGTAGCCCAAACTGATTTCAATTGTGGCCAAAGCACTGACCTAGTTCCTTCGATTCCTTATGGCATACCAGAGGCCAGTGCAATGAATCTTAGAAGCGGTACTCAACTGAGTGTTCCCTCTCACCAGGGAAACCACTAGCCCCTCCTGCCAGTGATAAGGCAGGAGGGGAAGTTGAGCATCTACGTTTCCCCGTTCCGCAAGAAAAGACTCAGGTGGCTGATCCCCTGAGAGGTGAAGAAGTTGTAAGTCCTTAGGTGGCTGTTCCCCTGAGGAATGAAGAATCAAGTGAAAGTCAGGAGGGTGATCCCCTGACTAATAAAAAATCTGAAAAAGTTGTAAGGTGGAAGGACATGGAAGACAGAGCTGTCAGTGCTTCCTCAAAGAAAGTATTGTCTGAGAGTGAGTTGAAGAAGCTCCCATTTCCACCTAGGAGAAGCAACATTCCCCTGAGTGAAGATAAGAAATATGAAAAAGTGCTTAATTTGCTAAAAAATACTCAGGTTAATCTTCCATTATCTGAAGTTTTGGTTGAGATGCCTAAGTATACCAAATTCATCAAGGATGTTGTTTCTTCGAAGAAGAAGTTAGCAGAAATGGATCAGGCAATTGGTGAGGATTGTTCAATGATCAATTATCCAGACTTACCAATCAAAAGAGGTGACCCCGGAAAATTCGTGCTCACATTGCAGATGGGAGGCTTAGTCTTTCCAAATTCTTTATGTGACTTGGGTGCATCCATCATCTTGATGCCATTGTCTGTGTGTGAGCAGCTGGGTTTACAAAGTCTTCTAGAACCCACTTCCATGAACCTTCAGCTCGCCGATAGATCTTCTAAGAAAGCTTCAGGGATTCTGAAAGACATTTTAGTCCAGATCGATAGATTTACCTTTCCTGTTGATTGGTACGTCTTAGATATGGGAAAAGATGAGAAAGTCCCCCTGATTCTTGGAAGACCCTTCCTTTCTACAGCTAGAGCCCTCATCGATTGCGATGGTGGGCAAGTAACTATTCGAGTTGGTGACCAAGAGGTGAGCTATAGTGTCTCTAAGTCTATTCAAGTACCCTCTGGTTCTCCAACCGGCTTTTTCATTGAGGAGTCATTTCATGACTTCAATGACTGTATGGACGAGCAAGTCAAGGCTGTGGAAGCGGAATATGAGCGATTGATCGATAATCTGAATAGTCATGGGAGAAAATGAGTTATCCTAAGAGTGTTCGCGAAGTCAGAGGTTTTCTCGGACATGTCGGCTTCTATAGGAGATTCATTCAGGACTTTTCAAAGATCGCCAAGCCCCTGTCCACCTTACTTAAGGAAGACGTTACATTCGCCTTTGATGATAGATGCAAGCAAGCGTTTGAAGAGCATAAGAGTCGATTAATCTCCGCTCCAGTTCTTATATCGCCTGACTGGAACCTACCCTTCGAGCTTATGTGCGATGCATCCAACTATGCAGTTGGCGCAGTTTTAGGCCAAAGGATCGAAGGAAAATTCCAGCCTATCTATTATGCCAGTCACACACTGAGCCCCGCACAAGTTAACTACACGACCACCGAAAAGGAATTGTTGGCTGTGGTATTCGCCATGGACAAATTCTGTAGTTACTTGTTGGGAGCTGTAGTCACTGTTTGGACTGACCACGCTGCCTTGCGCTATCTCATGACCAAGAAAGAGGCTAAACCGCGTCTGCTACGTTGGATACTGACCCTACAAGAGTTTGATGTCCAAATTAAAGACAAAAAGGGCAGTGGAAACGTAGTGGCTGATCATGTCTCAAGATTGTTGACTGAGGAAAAGACAGAACCTGATGATATAGATCTTTACTTTCCTCTAGAAAACATCATGCTTATCGATGGTTGCGCTCCTGATGTTCCATGGTATTCTTCCATTGTAAACTACCTTCATGCCCGTTATCTTGACCTTGAAATGTCTTATCAAGAGAAGAAGAAGTTCTTCTCTGATATGAAATCTTTCGTTTGGGATGAACCTTACCTCTTCAAAATCTGTAAAGATGGTTTGCTAAGGAGGTGTATTCCTGAATCTGAGCAACGCGATATAATCGAGCAATGCCATAGTGGACCCACATGTGGTCACTTTGGTCCTTGGAAGACGGTTGCGAAGATCTTCCAGTCCGGTTTCTATTGGCCCACGATCTTTAAGGACACGGAAGCTTTCTGTAAAGCTTGTGATAGGTGCCAAAGAACCGGTACTCTGACAAGGCGGTTTGACATGCCTCTGAAACCCATCTTAGAATGCGAAGTCTTTGATGTATGGGGCATCGATTTTATGGGTCCATTCCCATCTTCTTGTGGTAATAAATACATCTTAGTCTGCGTAGACTATGTCTCGAAATGGGTGGAGGCAATACCACTCCTCGCAATGATCATAAAACGGTCATGAATTTTCTAAAGAAGAATATCTTTGTGAGGTTTGGATGTCCACGTGCCTTGATTAGTGATGAAGGGACGCACTTTTGTAACCGGCCTTTGGAAAAAGTCCTCGAGAAGTATGGTGTTCGTCACAAAACCGGCACACCATATCATCCGATGACTAGTGGTCAGGTTGAGCGAAGAAACCAGAGCTTGAAGAAGATCCTGGAGAAAACAGTGAACAGTCATAGAAAAGACTGGAGTCTAAAGTTGGATGATGTACTATGGGCATATCGAACTGCCTATAAGACCCCCATGGGTACATCACCCTACCAGATGGTTTATGGTAAATCATGCCACTTGCCAGTTGAGTTAGAGCACAGAGCTTATTGGGCTACAAAGTTTCTTAACTTCGATTCCCAAGCCTGTGGAAAACATCGACTGCAGCAGTTGCATGAGTTGGACGAGTTTAGGCTTCAGGCTTACGAAAGTGCCAGGATCAGTAAGGAAAAGATGAAACTCCTTCATGACGCAAAGATCAAGAAGAGAGAATTTCAAGTTGGAGAGCAAGTGTTACTATACAATTCCAGGTTACATTTGTTTCCTGGGAAGTTAAGGACACGTTGGTCTGGTCCATTTGAGATTCTCCAAATCATTCCTGGAGGCGTTCTAGAACTGTGCGGTTATGGTGATCAACCGTTCCGAGTGAATGGTCAAAGATGCAAGCATTACATTGGTGAACCCAAGGTCAAGCCTTTGACTGTTCGATTTCTCGATATCCTCGGGTGTAGCACCCCTAAAGTCGACGAGTTTGACGAGTTTTCAACCGATTTGTATTCTGAGGATGACGGTTGTGATAAATCAGAAGAAGTTCTAGCTGGTAGTTGGGACATGGAAGAGTATGAAAGGGAGCAGAAGTTGAAACGCCATCAAAAGAAGAAGAAATCGACCATGGGGAAGATTACACGTATATGGCGAGCTATAAAGGATTTAACCCTATGTGTTAAATGCTGTTTCTGCAGCCACACTACGGACCGGAGATTAAATGAGGTAGTGGCTGGTAGAAAAGTCAAATGGCCTGATCCAGGCTGAGCTTCAACTGTGTTGAGCTAACGACATTAATCATTAGCGCTACTAGGAGGCATCCTAGATATCCTTTATTTTTCTTTTGTTTTTGTTTATTTTCTAGTTTTTATTTTCGGGCTACTGTCGGTTTCTCGTAGGCTCGGATTTTATCGTTTCTTAGTTTTTGTAATTTGAAGTTTTTCTGTTTGAGATGGTGTTTTGAATTGAATTTGCTGTTTTTATTGCTGCCTTATGATTGGAGTAAGGTAGGGTATTATCTCGAAATGTCCTATTCTACTATGAGGGCAATAGCTTATCCTAATGTGTGTTTAAAAGTGAATAAGTAAAATCAACTAAGATATCGTTACGAAATTGAATATAAGGCTTAGTTTTCGTTAATCTTATCCCCAGTATAAACTGAAAGATATGATGTAGGTTGCATTAAATCCATGAAAGCTGATGTTGCATTAGTGAGTCCAAATGGTAAAACTCGGAACTCATAATGACTGTATCTAGTGCTGATGGCCATTATTGGAACGTCCACCTTTTTATCTTCATTTGATGATAACCCAAATGAAGTTCTCTCTTTGAAAACACCTTCTTCCCTTGTAACTGATTGAAGAGGTCATCGATCCTTGGGAGTGGATACTTATTCTTGATCGTGAGGTTGTTCAACTCCCTGTAGTTGACACACATCCTCATACTCCCGTCTTTCTTCTTCACAAAAAACACCGGAGTTCCCCACGGTGATGTACACGGTTGTATGATATTCTATAAAGCATATCCTTCAGCTGATCCTTCAACTCTTTCAGTTCCACTGGAGCCATCCGATAAGGTGACTGAGCTACTGGTTCGGCTCCCAAGAACAAGTTTAATCTTAAACTCTATGTCCCTGTCTGAAGTATTACCTGGTAATTCATCTAGGAAAACATCGGAATACTCATTTACTATAGGTATGTCTTTCAACTCTGGACTCTTTTTCTTAGTGTCGAGAGTAAAGAACAAAAACCCTTCACAACCTTGTTGAACTACCTTCACAGCTCGAAGCGCTAAAATGATAGGGTACCATTGCTTATCTGACTTGAGAACATTGCCCTGAAATGTGATCGATGTTTAGCCCGGAGGTTTGAAGATTACTTTCTCGGTCTTACAATCCAAATGTACATCATGCTGAGACAACCAATCCATTTCCAATATCACGTCAAAGTCCGTGAAGTCTAGTACTACTGGATCAAACTTGCACTTGAACTTTCCAACATGGATTGAACATTGAGGTATCATCTTTTCAACCTTAAATGACTCTCTCAAATGTGTAGCAATAGATATTGGCTTGCTTAACTTACCAAAAGGCATGTTTAAGCGATCCGCTACCTTGCTAGAAACAAAGGTGTTGGAAGCACCCGTATCGAACAAAGTTGACACGGATAAACCTCTTATTTGAATTATACCTAACTCGAACATAACAAGACATATAGGCAACACAAGAACGCTTAAAAATCAAGTAACTGATGACTTCTTAGAATCCAGATACTCAAATTAAAGATACCTGTGACCACGGTCTCCTCGTCCTCTTATGTTGTGGCATGCAAACACTTTTATCGGTCCACAAAGCTTACTCTTTCCCAAAGAAGGCTGTTGTGGTCTACCTGAGGTCGACACATGTGGATTCTTCTTCTGAGGACAATCTCTCACAAAGTGGATAACACTGCCACACTGATAACAACCTGTTTCTGTCTGTTTACACTCCCCAGAGTGTCTCCTGCTGCACTTAGGGCAGTGAGGTAAAGCTGCTTCTGGAGCTACGGGTGCAGAGGATAGAGCTATTGCTCTTCTTTGAGGTTGTTGTGGTGCACCTCTGCTGGCCTGACTCGTAACAAATGGCCTTTTGGTCCCAAGGACTACTTGCTCCTTGTTTATGTTTTCCTCATACTCCAGTACCCTAGCCATGGTATCTGGCTTATAGCCGCCCAATCCAAACATAACACCACGGCTCAAGCCTTCTAGAAAATGAGCTACCTTCAGGCTCTCACTGTTCATTACCTCGGGTACATAACTACCCAACTCGTAAAACTTCTACTGATACTCCATAATGCTCATCCCATATTGTCGGAGATTCAAAAACTGATTTATCTTCTCAGATCGTCTGGACATGATAAAGTACTCCTATAAGAAAAGATCTATAAATTGCTGCCAGTTCTGTATGTCACCTCTAGATCTCTCGATCATGTCTAGCCACTCTCGGGCTGATCCCATCAGTAACGTCTTGCCCAAGTTGGCCCATTTCCTAACCGGAATCACCATACCCTTGAACACCATCTCAACATCTCGAATCCATCTATCGGCTTTTGTTGGATCTAAATCTTCATGAAAGTATGGCGGGTTATTCCTTCTCACATGATTGAACAAAGTAGCATCATCAAGTGATTCATTCCTATGATAAAAATGTGTTGACCCAGTCTGGTGGCAACCCATAACAAGAGGAGCTTGAAAAACAGGGGGATAAACCGGGCTATAAACTTGTGGGTAAACTGGGGGTGGATACTGCTCCGTAAGGGCATGATACGGGAAGGCAACATGAGGTTCCTGTGGATTAGTCTGATAAGGTCTCGACGGCTGACCATGTTGATACTAAGGATACGTAGCAACAGGCTCAAAAGATGTCCCATACTGTGGTGGTGGATAAACTGGCGGCTGAGGTGGATATACCACTAGCTGGGTTAAATAAGTTGTAGCCTATGGAGGTGGTGAATATACTAGTTGTGGGGGATAAACATCAACTGGTGGGGGAGGATACATATTTGCTGGTGGAGGAGGATAAACACGTTGTGGTGGATAGACCGGGGTATACTGAGAATGCTCATAACGTGGTGGTGGATAAACCGTAGGCTGTGGAGGATAGACATAGGGATATGGCGGATAACTGGTGGGATACTATGTGTACAATGCGGGATCTGTAAGTAAAGAGGTGGTACTACGGATGGATATAGGCGGTGGAGCAGACACAGGTAAAGTCACTTGAGCTATTGTGGCCACTACATGTCTATGAACCCCATTCTGGACACCTTCAACTATCCCCGCATTCTGATCAACTTGTCCATGTATTGAAGCATCAACAACCCTCTGAGATCCATTAGATGTTCCACTATATTGTTCTACCATTCTGTTAACAAAGATAGATTAGCTACAGATCTTAGAAAAAATAAACTTATCTTCAAGAAGTTCAACTAGCTAGGAGGGAGAAGAAACTACGCTCTGATACCAATTGTGACGCCCCGTTTCCAGACACCGAGCCCTTATCCAGAAATGAACGCCCGGCACGTATATAACTCGTATTTATACCAAATTATATACATAAGCCTTACAAATACGTCATCAAAGTATAATTGAGGAAATTAAAATGACTCGGGGAAACAAACATAACTAGGGGAAGAGTGGGAAAACCATATGTCGATACCATTACAACTATATAGTTTTTGAAAACAACGATAATTCACAGGGCCAAAAGTTACAAGATTTAGCTTACAATACTTATACTATAATAACAAAAGATAGTCTATCATATATTACATTATACAAAAGCCGAAGATAACAAAACAACACATCAAATCATCCCGAGGCCACTCCTTGATGTACCCATCATCACATACGTCATCATAACCTGCATCACCTTCTTGGGGTGGGAACAGTATAACGAGGGGATAAGTACATACGTACTTAGTACGGAGTAGAAGCATCGAATCCATACAAACAACAATAACAATACATATGCCACAAAAAATCTACACACACTACCAAGTATGTTATAGGCACGCTCCCCTCCAGCTAGCGAATGAACGAAAAAAGGGGATGAGTTGCATAAAAGTCCAAGGACACATCCAAGGCCATAAGTCTAACCGACCCTGGGACTTGACCCTCCCGGCTGCGACATAGAAACGTATCTTACCAAGGACGAGAATGCTTTATCTTTTAGACTCTCAAGTATGTATTTATGCGTTTAATCTAACCACCTAAGTTCATTGAAATAAAAAGGCTTCTATGGACATCTAGACCTTAGACAATTCTAAGTTATACTACCTAGCACGTATCATAGAAATATTAGATTCTACTCCAATACCCACAAGGATAAGGAATAAGGTTTCCAATTATCCCGAGTTTCTCCCCGCAGAGGGTCTCCACAAGGTGTTGAGCCAAATCCACCAGAAACCGAAACCCCTAACTTTTCCACATAACAATGAGGCATTGACTATTAGAGTCAGTATCACGTAAGGCAAAATGAGATGTGTTCCAATGCTCCTATGAGTAACGGTGCGGAGCCAAAGCCACTAGAACACAAACATTTTACTTTACATCACTCCACAAAAGGATCTATACTTAGACATGCTTATAACAAAAATAGATTCAATTGAACACCTCCTACCTCAAATTATTGAAGAAAAGCTTAAGCCAAAGCGTTGTATCCAGATTTCAGTTTACATTCTTTGAATATTCAGCAAGTCCAGAAACAACTAAAACTTGCTCTGCTGAACTGGTTTAATGAACATATCAGCATGATTATCTTTGGTACTGATCTTCTTCACTACAACCCTTTTCTCATTTCTCAGAAATTGATACCTCACATCAATATGCCTGGTTCTCTCATGATGAACTTGATCCTTAGCTAGACAAATTTCACTCAAACTGTCACAATAAATCTCAGCTTGATCCTGATGTAGCCCTATATCACTGACTAGTCCCTTCAACCATATACCCTTATTGGCTGCTTCAGTAAGAGCCATAAACTCAGCTTCAGTAGTTGATAAAGCCACTGTTGCATGTAGAGTTGTTTTCCAGATGACAACTGAATTCCTCAATGTGAAAACATAACCAGTCATTGATTTTCTATTGTCCACATCACCTGCATAATCAGCATCACAGTATCCTGTGATCAGTTCTTGGGTATCACCTCCATAAATGAGACCAACATCAGTTGTACCTCTAAGGTACCTGAACATTCTTTTCACATCTTTCTAGTGTCCTTTCCAGGTTGAGCCATAATCTGCTGACAACACTGACTGCCTGAGCCAGATCAGGCCTAGTGCACACCATGGCATACATCAGACTGCTAACTGCACTAGCATAGGGAACTCTTGACATGTATTCCTTCTCTTCTGCTGACGGTGAAGCAAAAACGGACAAATGAACATTTGATTCCATAGGAGTATCTATTGGCTTAGCAGCTGACATGCCAAACTTTGACAAAATCTTCTGTATTTAGCCTTGCTGAGATAAAAACAGTTTTCTCTGACTTCTATCTCTCCAGATCTCCATCCTTAAAATTTTCTTGGCTACACCCAAATCCTTCATTTCAAACACATCACTAAGAAGGTCTTTCAGATACTGAACATCAGACTTCTTTCTTGCAGCTATCAGCATGTCATCCACATATAACATAAGATAGATGTATGATCCATCTTCTAACTGACTGTTTTAAACACAAAAATCATAAGTACTTCTGTTGTAACCCAACTGGATCATGTAACTGACAAACCTTTTATACCACTGCCTAGGAGCTTGTTTCAGTCCATACAAGGATTTCTTCAACTTACACACAAGATCCCTTACCAGGAACTTGGAAACCCTCTGGCTGAGTCACGTATATCTCTTTATTTACCTCACCATGTAGTAAAGTTGTCTTCACATCTAACTGCTCAAAATCTAAGTCCTGTTGTGCCATCATTGTTAGTAACACTCTGATTTAAGTATGTCTAACTACTGGTGAGAATATCTCATCAAAGTCCACCCCTTATTTCTGACGGAACCCTCTTGCAACCAAACGTGCCTTATACTTAACTCCTTCTGCCTCAGTTATTCCTTCCTTCTTCTTGAAAATCCATTTGCAAGTAACAATTCTCCTATCAGCTGGATGTTTAACTAGATTCCAAGTCCGATTCTTCAGTAATGACTCAATTTCATCTCCCATGGCAGTAAGCCATTGAGATGCTTCAGAACATGTCATTGCTTTCCTATAAGTAGAAGGTTCAAAACCATCCACTTCTTCTGAAACTTGAAGTGCGTATCCAACCATATCATCAAACCCATACCTCTTGGGAGGTACCCCAACATTGGATCTTCTAGCTCTGCTGACAGCTATACTCTACTGACCCACGTTCTCAGTTTGACGCTCAACTGACATTTGCTCAGCTGACTGGCTTGGATTCAGCTCTGGTTCAGCAGCCAGATCAGATGAAAACTGACTTGGATCAGTTGATTGTTGTATTCCAACTAACTCCACCTAAAGCTCCACCTTGCTGTCAGTTTTCTCAGTTTCAGCACTGGTTTCAGTTTCAGTTATCCTTCCCATTGATGAACTGGGCATAGAATTTTCATTGAAAACTGTATCTCTGCTGAGAATGACTCTATTTTCTGCTAATGACCAAATTCTATAACCCTTAACTCCATCACCATACCCCACAAACACACTTTTCTTGGCCTTTGGTTCCAGTTTCCCTTCACTGACATGATAGTAAGCTGTGCTTCGAAAAACCCTTAGAACTGAATAATCTGCAGGCATGCCTGACCACATCTCAACTGGTGATTTGAGACTGATCCTTGTGTGAGGACTTCTGTTGATTAAGTAG
The DNA here is from genome assembly GCA_024500145.1 of Gentiana dahurica var. dahurica. Classification (NCBI taxonomy): domain Eukaryota; kingdom Viridiplantae; phylum Streptophyta; class Magnoliopsida; order Gentianales; family Gentianaceae; genus Gentiana; species Gentiana dahurica. The sequence goes on from CM044897.1 coordinate 54,845,512, forward strand.
CAAGCTATGGTTACAGCCTCTGCCCAAAATCTCATTGACAGCATGAGAAAGCATACATCTTGCTCTCTCCAGAAGAGTTTGATTCATTCTTTCAGCTACACCATTTTGCTGAGGAGTATTCCTGACTGTATGATGTCTGGAAATTCCCTGAGTTTTGTACAATGTATCAAACTCAGTCCAGCTGAATTCCAGACCATTATCTGTATGAGGCCTTTTGATCTTCTTTCTCGGCTGATTTTCAACTAGAGCTTTCCATTGCATGAAGCTTTTGAATGCCTCACTTTTGTGTTTCATCAGCACCACCCAAGTCATCCTTGAATATTCATCTATGAATGACACAAAATATTTGTGACCACCCAATGACTCCACCTTTGATGGCCCCCAACAATCAGAATGATGTAATCAAGTGATGACTTTGTTAGTAATACCATTCGCAACGGAAGCGATTTTATGGATCTAGATCTATAATATATACGTAATAAAATAACTAGATCTATATCTACAAGGGGGTTGTAGAACATACCTCTTGGATCTCAAAATCCAAGTTGAAGAACCGCAATAGGATGAACGAAGGAAAGCGTGAAGAGCACCACGATCTTCCGTACGTGTGATCCAAGCAATTCCCGGTGGAAGGAATTCTCGACTCGAACCCCTCCGATATGCTACCCGGAAAAATCTCCAAGATTTCCCCTTATTCTCCCCTTGGCCGAAATTTTTCTTCTCCTCTCTAAGAGGTGAAGTCGAAAATTACATGTGTGTTAAGGCTTGGGAGAACTCTCTTTATATAGGAGAGTAACCCTTGTCCTCCAAGGATTAAATAATTAAGAGATAATTATTACATTAATCCTTTTTCCAAATAAAAGATAAATAAAATAATTATCCCAAACAAATTAGGATAAATCATATTATTATCTAATATTTCATGAATTATCATTTAACAAATAAAAGATAAATCACACATTAAATAATTATCCAAGAAAAACCAATTTCTTCCTAATTATTTGTCAAAAAAAAGGCGCCACCTTTTTATTAAGAAAGGTTCACACGCTTTTTCCAATATTTGACCAATTGGGTCAAAATTGTCAACACACTAATTTGGGCCAAGTCCACGAAAAATGTCTTTTCCGTGTATTTAATTATTTAGCCCAACTAATTTAATAGTCCACTAAACAATTAATTCACATATCGTTTTAATAAAGTCCAACAAGAACTAAATTAATATTATTAGGATTCGGCGTCCGAGAATAGCTATGCTATATTAGGAGGCACGTCGGGGACCATGGACTAATAATCAGCGGCTCCGATAAATCAAATAAATAATTATAGAATAATTATATTCGATAAATCAATCACAGGAATATGCCACCATAAATACACTCCGAGTATGCCGTCGTAGGATAGGTCGTTGACTCGGGGAGTACCTACATCTATAAATGTCATGGGTCTTAATGATTAGTCGTTGTCGGCTCGAGACGATCCGTAGAATCGAAACGTTACCGGTCCATCAAATCATGTGGTACTGAGTAAACACTGAGCCCGAGATCGACTTAACGATCATCCTCAATCTGACTTAAAGTCAAAATCAGTGTATCACACATATCCAGGTTCACACATGAATATGTCCACATATTGTTCCTCGTTCTCTTCAAGATACTAAAGGACATACTAAACTTGCTTTGTTAACCGCCGAATCTAAGATTCGATCAAAGTTGACGTTCATTAACCTGACCATCTCTTACTAGAAAGAGAATCTATCCCATTTCTCTTGATCCGAAGATTTAGAGAGTCATTCCTGAGGCATAGGGTAGAACTTCCTCGTTGAATGTTGCATACACAGATGCATCATCTTAACCAATAAGATGGATGGGAAACCAGTGACTGATTCTAATGAATTCGACCGAGTCAAACTCTTAAGAATGTTGTCCAAAACTCTGTTGCAGAGAATTGTGGTATTGTCAGATTCTGACTTCAGATAACACACCCATGTTGATTCCAACTGGTGCAGTGTTATCCTTCACAAACACTAATTTATATATTCACTACTGTACTAAAATTGATATCCAGTCTACAAAAAACTTATCAATATCCTGGTCAAATCCACATATTGTAGAAATATATGACTTCCAATGACCGAGAGGTTTGCTTTTTATCCACAAAGGACATAAGCTTGACAGTCATCCTGTCATAAGTTCATAAGTCAATACCCTTCTGTTTCGAATGAATCCAGACTCCGTTTGTTTGGCAAGAAAGTCTCAGGGAATCACCCCTATTTTCTGCTTTTGAACGAAATCATGCAATACCGAACTCATTCTACTCTTTTCCGTGTAGATCCAATTACTCCCACTGGGCCTGAGACGCTCAGGTGGTTCTACAAGAGTATGAACAGAATTGGAGTACCGAACTCCATTCACAGGGTTATGGCTATTAAACCAACCTCTATTATCAGAATCCTATACTGCTCACAAAAGAGCCATAGGTCATCAATCGATCCTGTAGGCCATCAAGGCCTCAGAACCCATAATGGGTAATGGATAAACCATACTCCCACTATTTTCTTGGTGGATCGAAATTCTGATTTGGTTCAGTAGTATTTAGTGTCATCACCAACAACCAATGTTGGATGTGGTCTGATTTTAATCAGTTAGTAACTACCTTGAGTAAACGTACTGCAAGGTTTAAGGTTTTACTGTTCATAGACTCTATCAGAAAGGACGCAACAGTATAACTGTCCCTTCCCGATTTCAAGAATCTTAAAACCTTTTTCTCAATGCTACAAGATATAGAACGATTGGTCACTGACCGAACGTGTTCGCGAAATTTCCAGACCTACCTACAAGCACCGTGTGCTAAATGCTTATATTTATGGAAGTGGGGTGAACCGAATCCACACCTTATCCGTAAATTCCAAAGCATATTCTAGGTAGACTGCTTGGTCTTACATATCAATGTAAACCGATATTTCGCTTCTAATATCTTTATTGAGTTAAGCAGTGTATTGTAGCACATCTAAAAACATATATAAAAGGCAATTTTACGGTTTCTCACTTAGTGAGAACATGTCACAATGAGGCAGGCTGAGCATCAGTCTCGAGGACTATGAATGGCCTATTCCGAGTATAGAATACTCTATCTCTGTTGAAAATAGAGAAACCTCATAATATTTTGGATAAACTTACCGGAGTGTTTGAATAGTTATCTGACAAGAAGTCACTACTCGGAAGCTCCTACTAGCTCGTATCTTTCATCAGACCCCGAAGGTCGTCATGAACAAGCTATGTTACTTCTTTATAACCATTATCCTTTCCCGATTGAAAGGAAACTTAGTCATTGAACCTTTGAGACAATTTAACCAGACTGGGAGAAAAGGAATCACCCTGAGCCAGTCTTCGGGTCTTGTCTTTTAGGGACTATGCACTAACTATGGAATATGAAGAAGCGTTTATCTAAATATAGAAACCAATTGCTTTTAATAGTTCTTAAGATGTGTTTTATATACATATTTCAGCAGTTCTAAGTGGTTTTGACTTTATCAAACAAAAGTCCGAGTCTTGGATTCGTACTACAAATGATATATTCACTTTCTATACGACAAACAAATTATCGAATAGAAGGTAAATCCATTCGTTCCAACGAATCTTAAACAGAAAATAAATTTTCCGCGATATCCAAGGATTGAATCCGAGATTCATTTCCTTATATCACTCCCACTTTTCTAGCTAAAATTAATCGCCCGTTGTTTACTCTTTTAATCGTTAAATGCACTGCTACATTGTTCTTCCAAAGAACTTAGCTCGAGAAAATCACCAAGGATTCATAGGTTGGTGATCCAAAATCACTTTCCTTATCCTATGATTTTCAGTTAATTAATTTTCGGTTCAGCCTTAAAGTTTACTTAGTTTAGGTGACTAACACTTTTAGACATATTCTCCCATTCTTGACTTTCCGTGAATGGAAACAGTCTTGAACCAGCGGTTCGTTTGAGTAGACACTACTCTTGAACCGTGGGATGTCTATTTCGAGTGTTACTCGTCGAGACTTCTCGGATTTTCTAATATACCAGAAAAAAACAACAAATCATAACATTAAAGCTCCCACTAGTTTATCGGTTCCAAATACCGTCTAACGAGCAATGCTTTATTTTTATGAATTTCCGATTTTTTCGATTAGAAAATCTTTCGTACATAGTTCTATTGTTTCCAGAAAAACAACAAATCATAGAAACTCCCACTAGTTCATCGATTCCAAATATCGTCCAACTAGTAACATTTCATGACTTTCCGGTTTTTCAATTAGAACGGTTACGTGTGTAGTCAGTTACACTTTTCTAATGTTCTAGAAAAACAACAAATCATAAAGCTCCTACTAGTTCATCGATTCCAAATATCGTCCAACTAGTAATACTTCTTGATTTTCCGATTTTTCAATTAGAAAATTACTCGTGTAATTACTACACATTCGAAATTCACTAAAAGAATTTCAAAGTCCGAAATCACCTTTAAACTAAGTTTGTCTTCCGTTTGACACGAATGACACTAGTGACATACCTATATGTCACTCTGGTTTTTAAGAGGCTTAAGAGAAAATATCTCTTTCGAAAAATAATTGCATTATCGATTAATTAGTTCAACGTCCTAGTTACTTTCCACTTTTTAACGAAGTCAATACTAGTCAATTATAAATTTTAAGCAATTTAGTAAGGGATAATGCTGTAAATAAAATGACATATATTAATTCAAGTTTAACACTACTATATTATTTTATTTTAGGAATTGTAAACTAAAATTAAGTCTACTCTACCATTCCAAGGTTTTAACCTCGCATCTCAGTGCCGCCTTAGGGTAGGTCAAAGAGATGACGGTTAAATCGAGACAATCTCATCAATGAATAACTTGTGAGAATCAAACATCCCACGAGAATCGAACATCCCTTTATTCATTGACTACCTTCCTTTTTTTAGCCTAGATATTACCAAAAATATCCTTTATGAGTGTGACCTACTATATCGGATCTCTTAGGTACGCCCCGAGTATGCCGTCTTAGGATAGGTCAGTGACCCGACGAGTACCCGGAAATCCTATCCTTTTGGAGACCAAGCCATGAATGTTGATAGGGGTGAACACCATCCTTAGGGGACGAAATCAAAGCGCCTCGAGGCGTCACCCTTCTCTCACTTACTTGTATCTATAGTAGAGGCCGTGGGGTTGGCTGTCGCCTCTCCCGCTCCCACTCAATATTTTGGAAGTGGTGGTGGGTTAACTAACCACGTCTTTTTGATGTTAACATAAAAGCACATCAAATCAAGGATTCCGAATGGTGTCGATAACGTAGGCAAGCCTACCCGTCCTATTCGTTGGAACATATGTGACAATCGGACGAAATCGGGTCAAGACAGCCCCATTGAGATAAGAAGGAATCACCCCTCCATTCTCCGGTGTAGCTTAGTCTTGCCGGACCCCCGTGCATACATCACACTAGGAGGGTTAAGTCGGTCGAGCCTAGCTCGGTTGACCACCCAACCTATAGGCGAACCGTTTTTATCCAAGATTTATTGTTCTTTTACCATCATTCAATCTCGTAGACACTACGAATCGAAAACGTGATCTCGTTTGGGCTTTAAGGCGGTTCACCGAGAACACACACCGAAAGGCTAACGATTTCATAACCCGTCCTCGGATCATTAATTAGTTACTAAATTTATTAATTACCACGTATTAATTAAATTTCAACTAATTACACGAGTTTGTATACATGCCTATTTTAATTACCAAAATTAAAATTCTACATGTATGCATGGAGTGGATTTATGATATGATGCATGTCATGGCAATTCCGATTTTATATCTATTTTATGATCAAACACATAAAAAATAAATGCGGAAAATTTAAACACCGAGATGGATCGTTGGCACCCTCGTATCTAACCTATTAGAAAATAAATAACCAAAACCCTAATTAGGGTTTACTACTTTCTAACTAAATCTGCAGCTGTTCGAACTCTTCGATGATCGGGAAACCAAACGAACTCGGATCGGGATGAAACTTTCCAGATCTTATGTTCACTCCTTGAACTTCAATATGGACGGTTGGATCGGTGCTTTGACTTACCAATTTTCTCCAGTAAACCGCCAAACTTGCTGCTGAATCTGACTTTAACTGCACTGCATCAAGGACTTCCTGAGGCAGATCGGGAATCGAGATGAATCCCGATCGACCTGAAATTTTTATGGTACGTCCAAAACTCATATTTGATCAATCTGAACGGTCGGATTTGCTTTTCAACGGTCCAAACTCTCCCAGAAAATCGAGGAAGTCACAGATAGTGTTTCTGTGAATCCTGTGTTTTTTTGTTACAGCAGCCTCTTCGCAGCATCAAACGGATATCGAAACGGACTCTGATCGACGCCAAAATTTGTGGAGTGGATCATCATCTTCTAATCTTGATTCTGACCGGAGGGATCTTCGTTTCAACGGTTCGATCAACGGGAAAAGGAAAAATACTAAACAGCTACTAAACAGATCTATTTTCTGGAAATTAAAATTGCAATAAAAAAGAATTACATAATTTCCTATACTCATATGGACGAATTTTCATCGTTTATATGAGTTTACAATAGATCTAACGGGTAAACAGTGCCAACCCCAATCCATCTCTTCAACACGACATTCATAAGCATAAAAATTAAACATATGCATCGGCCCCCAAAAAAATTGGGACAAAGAATCTACATGTTTTACCACTCCTAGATCTAATATTTTATACGTATAAATATAGATCACCATGGCGACTGATACCACTGTTAGTAATACCATCCGCAGCGGAAGCGATTTTATGGATCTAGATCTATAAACTACACGTAATAAAATAACTAGATCTATATCTACAAGGGGGTTGTAGATCATACCTCTTGGATCTCAAAATCCAAGTTGAAGAACCGCAATAGGATGAACGAAGGAAAGCGTGAAGAGCACCACGATCTTCCGCACGTGTGATCCAAGCAACTCCCGGTGGAAGGAAATTCTCGACTCGAACCCTTCCGATATGCTACCCGGAAAAATCTCCAAGATTTTCCCCTTACTCCCCTTGGCCGAAATTTTCCTTCTCCTCTCTAAGAGGTAGAAGTCGAAAATTACATGTGTGTTAAGGCTTGGGAGAACTCTCTTTATATAGGAGAGTAACCCTTGTCCTCCAAGGATTAAATAATTAAGAGATAATTATTACATTAATCCTTTTTCCAAATAAAAGATAAATAAAATAATTATCCCAAAAAAATTAGGATAAATCATATTATTATCTAATATTTCATGAATTATCATTTAACAAATAAAAGATAAATCACACATTAAATAATTATCCAAGAAAACCAATTTCTTCCTAATTATTTGTCACAAAAGTGGCGCCACCTTTTAATCAAAAAGGTTCACACGCTCTTACCATATTTGACCAATTAGGTCAAAAATTGTCAACACACTAATTTGGGCCAAGTCATGAAAAATGTCTTTTCCATGTATTTAATTATTTAGCCCAACTAATTTAATAATCCACTAAACAATTAATTCACATATCGTTTTAATAAAGTCCAACAAGAACTAAATTAATATTATTAGGATTCGACGTCCGAGAATAGCTATGCTATATTAGGAGGCACGTCGGGGACCATGGACTAATAATCGGCGGCTCCGATAAATCAAATAAATAATTATAGAATAATTATATTCGATAAATCAATCACAGGAATATGCCACCATAATCCCGTGACTGCACTCCTCCGATTATAAGATTATATTTATCTCCTCACGAGAATAAAAATAAGCGTCCATTGATATAATCATTACATATGGATTAATCCTCCATAGACTGTTCATTCTAAATCGGGAAGTTACCGTTAACCCTTTTTAGAACCTCTTATCCTTATTTACCATTAACCCCTAGTGATCAATTAATTCATACAACTCACTGGTGATCAATCAGTGTAATATGAACTCGTACGATCGATCGGTTTCTAGGATTAACAAATAAGGGAACTGTCTATCTACTTCCATAAATGGAAGGAATGGATTCCGTATCTGTGATAACACGGACTACTCACTCAATCCAGTACAATGCCAAGATGGGGTAATTCGGACCACAGACTCAGTGTAATCCTTAACCGTCAAGTCAAACTTCATACTGATTCAAGCAGTTGACTGTGATCACCTCGGGATTAAGATATATCCATAAATATGATCATCCATTGATTCGATAAGACTTCTCGATTACGGAATTATATCGTGAACTCTAATCAAATCGGTCCAGCCCTATATGATATATCTATCATATATAAATGCCCCATTAGGTTCTCTTAACCGAAAGTCCGGATAAGACAATCACACCTATTGTGTTATGGGCGCATTAATAGCACGTTAAAGGAGAGACCCGATACTCTCGATTAACTTCACTACGGGCTAATTGTATTTTAAGTACATCTTCACTAACTCAATCCTCCCGTGTATATACCATACACTGAGTCAAGTGATTACATAAACGATATACTTAGGGTTTTCTGTAGTGTAAATACTATTGTCACATCGGTGATTATGAGAATAATAAATATGAATAATAACGTCAATTCATTTATTAAATAAAACAATTACAAAAATTGTCTTTCGGGCATCACACCTAACAAATATGCACATAATCATATATATATATATAAATAGTATAAACGTTTAAAACCAAGACAACATATATAACCCTAACGTTTAAAACCAAGACAACATATATAACCCTCCCCCACACTTAAGTTACATGATGTCCTCAGCATGTGCAAAATAAGAAATACTTAGCTGGTTGTAATTCGAAGGTGGCAATTCTGGAAGTGGTCGCGAATCAGATCCAGAAATGCTTGATGAAAGCAGTAGACTGTGGACCATCCACCGGTAAACTGATTTATCTAAAAGCTCACAATCGCTATCGCAAATATCCTGCACACCATGGAAAAACAAGACGTACCTCGGGGATAGGGGCACAAAAGATGATAGACAAGGCAATATCATCTAAACATTAGCAACAACTAGAGAAACAAAACAGAAATAAACTACACACAAAAAAAAAATCTAGGTTACCGTCCTAGTAGGGCTTAATTATAGTCGGGAGCTCGACTAGACAATAAAATGTCAACTCGGGTTAGCTTTGAATTTCCTATTCCCTTAGTTTCATAGTAGTTGAACTAATACACGTCACACCTTATTTGAAAATTTAAAACAGACTAGATCATGATATGAAATATGTGACAAAATATTAACTATGAGTCTTTTATACCCAGATCCTCAAGGGTTATTTCAAATTGTTCTAACAACCTAAATCTAAGAAATGATGTATTTGAATTTTATCTTTGCTGTATCTCGGGATTTTCGGATAACCACCTAATCGTTCCCTCTTTAATGACATTCAAACATTCATCCTGGGACTTGGCGAAATAAAATGAAAATCAATCCGAAGTATTAGAAAACTATTATCCAAAGTATGAGTAAAGTATCATCCAAAATGTAGAGTTTTTGTTTTTGTTTTTGTTTTTGTTTTTTTTTAAATGGGTTGCCTCCCGGTAGCGCTTTTGGTTAATGTCGTTTGCTCGACAACCCAAAAATTTTCAACCCGGGTCAGGCCAATGAGGCCTCTTTCCGGAATCATTCTTGATTTCCTTGGGGTCAATAGTATGGATCCCACAAAAACAATGTCTCGCCAATGTATTGGCCATATCAGTAAACTTCTGTATCCACTTAGTTCCTATGATTCTTCTCTTCTTCTTTTTAGATTTCAGTTCCACAAGCCGAGGTGTATCATCAGTAATCACAACATCATCAAAGAAGTCACAGAGATGTAAATCATCAGGTGCCGAAGAATCGGAGCTATCTTGACTAGGGACGTCTTTTAGATGGAAAACCACCGGTCGTTCCTTTTGTTGACCAATACAGTGTTTCAAACGATGACCATTTCCTCTGAACAACTCACCCTGCTTATTTTTCAATTCGACTGCTCCACTAGGGAAAACCTGAGAGATTTGAAAAGGGCCAGACCAACGGGTGCGTAGCTTACCAGGAAACAGATGTAACCTGGTATTATATAGTAAAACCCATTCGCCCGCTTTGAATTCTCTATGCTTGATTTTCTTGTCGTGAAGAAGCTTAGTCCTCTCCTTATTGATTCTTGAGCTGTCATAGGCCTGGAGTCTGAACTCATCAAGCTCCTGTAACTGCAACAATCGCTTTTCTCTGCATAACTGGCTATCGAAATTCAAGAATTTAATAGCCCAGAATGCTCTGTGCTCAAGCTCGATTGGCAGGTGGCAAGCCTTACCATAAACCATCTGAAACGGAGACGTGCCAATAGGAGTTTTGAAAGCTGTCCTGTAGGCCCAGAGTACATCATCTATTTTTTGACTCCAGTCCGTCCTATGAGAGTTCACCGTCTTCTCAAGAATGCTTTTCAGGCTTCGGTTACTTACTTCAACTTGTCCACTCGTCTGAGGGTGATAAGGGGTAGCAGTTTTGTGTTTTACCCCATATCGTTCTAAAATCTTTTCTAATGGAGTATTGTAGAAGTGAGTTCCCTCGTCACTGATGAGAGCTCGTGGACAGCCAAACCGTGTAAAAATATTTTTCCTCAGAAAGTTCTTGACCACCTTGTGGTCGTTCCGCGGTGTTGCTATTGCCTCTACCCACTTTGACACGTAGTCGACGCAGACCAGAATGTACTTATTCCCATACGAGGATGGAAATGGTCCCATGAATTCAATACCCCATACGTCGAAAACCTCGCATTCTTGAATGGGGTGGAGGGGCATGTCCATTCGCCGAGAAAGTTTACCGGTGCGCTGGCACCGGTCACACCCTTTTACAAAAATCTCTGTATCCTTAAAAATTGTCGGCCAGTAGAAACCGGACTGAAAAATCTTCGCAGCAGTCTTCCCAGCTCCATCGTGACCTCCCACAGGTCCGTCATGGCATTGCTCCATAATGTCCCTCTGCTCGAACTCAGGGACACACCTACGGAGTAATCCATCCTTACAACGCTTGAAGAGAATAGGGTCGTCCCACACATAATAGTTTAAATCCGAAAAGAATTTCTTCTTTTGCTGATATGTCAGGTCAGGGTCCAGATATCTGCCGCTCAAGAAGTTTGCAAAGGGTGCAAACCAAGGAGAACCTTTTCCCGCATGGGCAGGAGGAACCTCACACACATCAATGGTCATGAGTTGCTCAGTTGGAAAATCAATTCCAATCTCATCTGACTCTACCTGAGGATCATCGGTCAGCCGAGACATGTGATCAGCTACCACATTCTCGCTACCCTTCTTGTCCCGGATATGAACATCAAACTCTTGTAAAATCAAGATCCATCTCAACAAGCGAGGCTTGGCATCAGCCTTGCTCAACAGATACTTTAATGCAGAATGGTCTGTCCAAACCGTAACCTCCGACCCAAGAAAATAGCTTCTAAATTTATCCATGGCAAAAACTACTGCCAACAACTCCTTCTCAGTTGTTGCATAATTTACTTGTGCTGGGTTTAAAGTGTGACTAGCGTAGTAGATAGGTTGGAACCTGCCGTCCACTCTCTGACCTAGCACCGCTCCGACTGCATAATTAGAAGCATCACACATAAGCTCGAAGGGAGCTTTCCAGTTGGGTGCTATAAGAATTGGCGAGGTAATCAACTTGTCTTTTAATTCTTTAAAAGCTCTTTCACACTCAGGGGTGAAAACAAATTTCACATCCTCTCTTAAGAGAGTTGACAAAGGCTTGGCTAACTTAGAAAAGTCTTTAATGAACCGCCTATAGAAACCGACATGACCCAAGAATCCTCTTACTTCTCTTACAGTTTTGGGGTATGTCATTTTTCCAATAGCTTTTACCTTCGCTTTGTCAACCTCTATACCTTCCTTGGACACCTTGTGTCCAAGAACAATTCCTTCTTCCACCATTAGGTGGCACTTCTCCCAATTTAAGACTAAGTCCTTCTCTATGCACCGGGACAGAACTTTATCAAGATTGTGTAAACAGTGGTCGAAACTGTCCCCGAACACAGATAAGTCATCCATAAAAATCTCCATCACCTTCTCCACTAAACCATTGAAGATAGCCAGCATACATCTTTGAAATGTAGCCGGTGCGTTACAAAGACCAAATGGCATCCTTCGGTAAGCGAAGGTACCAGAGGGGCAGGTGAAGGTAGTCTTTTCTTGATCAGTATTCTAAGCATATTCCCTTGATGCTTAGGCTATAAAACCCCCCCCATCTTCACTTGTAATAGGCGCCCCTCCTTGGTCACTCTTGGCCAAGCTTTTACTTTTCCCGTCTTTTATGTAAATACTCTGTAGCCGTTATGCCGAGAATAAATTAGAATAGTAGTACTGTTGTAATGCTGGAGCTACGGCCCTGATTCTGAAATCATAATCGAGGATGATTGGCTAAGGACTCCTGGCTAGAACCACCATTGTGAAGCTACCATCACTAGAATAAACAAGGATTTCGTTTTCATTTGTTCTAGTAAGCTTTCTTGTTCTTCCTTCATGTTTACTTTGTCTATGTGCAATGTGTATGAACTATATGTGTGTTGCATGCTAATCGAATTTAGATATGAAAGTTGATGAATTCGTAGATTACCGTGAAGGAGAGTGATGATATTCTTCCAACATACGTTAGATTAGGATTTTATATCCATATCTTTGATCCGTAAATGCTTTAGTTGTACCGAGAATGGTGAACTAATTAAAAGGCGATGAACCGAAAGGGAAAATGCCTCTTTAGCAGATAATAATCCAAGACTTACGAATGAATGTGTGTCTTTCTTGTTAATTTCGGTGGGGTGGTGGATCAACGGTGTGTTCTAGTTGTTTTAATCTTTCTCTAAACAAATTTTCACGTATCGTCTTTCTTTTCACTTTTGCAACCTTTATTTTATTTCTAGTTTTCAAGATCATAATCATCACTAAAAAGAAATCGAAAGCAAAAGTTATTTTCATACAAGTCCCTGCGGATACGACTCGGTTTCACCACTAGCTGCAAGCTTTTGCACTTGGGGCTGACGTCGGTTTTTAAATAGATTTTAGAACCTGTTTTTAACCGTGAACAAGTTTTATAGGTAGTAGAGCCTTAAGACTTTTCGACGTAACAAGTTTTTTGCACCGTTGCCGGGGATGAGTCATACAAGAGTTAGTTACAAGCATGTGGAGTTTGTTGGGGAGGAATCATTGCCATCATTAGTCCTCACATGGAGTAACATGCAACCATGTGAGCTAAAATTATCTCCGGTTCGTCCGTAATTCCAGCAGTTCGGTAAAAAAATCATAACTTGAGTTGTAGACCTCCGATTGACGTGATTCAAAATGCGTTGGAAAGCTCATTTTAGTATCTACAACGTTCGTCAAGAACTCTTCCCCTGAAAATGCCTCTAAGTCGGGTCAAACTTCCATCGAAAAACAGGTTACGGTAGAAGTGCGTTGGACAAAATTGATTCGTTTAACTCGTAAACTCGTGGCATCTTCTTCAAAATCCATCTTTTAGACCTCAAAACATATTGTTACATGTGATATTTTGAAAACCTTGGTCACCAAGTTTGGGCCGAATCGAATCAAGCTTTCTTTATTCGAATCGAGCTTTCTTCTTAATCTTCATCCGATCTTCGTTTAAGCTCCTCATTTAACATGCAAGCGTACCTACATTTATGATAACATCGTGCAAAATGTAACATCTCATATTCAAAGATTTTTATCAATGAAACCACATAAACAACACAAATTTGCACTTAAACACTTTTAAAACTCATTTGCTCAATAATTCGATTAAACCCTTAATTTCTATGCAAATTATACGAATATGGAGGAAATCGTTATAAAATATAACGTTATAAATCATGTAAAATCACCCTAAACACAGTCTGAAGACTCTGTATGTAAAATACGATTCTGGACGCTGCATGGACGCCAGTTCACTTCTGGACGCTCGTCCAAGATCAGTGGACGTCCGTCTCGAATGGACGGGACGCAGACGCTCGGCTGGACTGCTTTGAGGTCGGATTTCTTCATCTTTATCCAATTTCTTTGAGCCAATTCCAACTCTATCTTGAATAATTCGACTTGAGCTTCATTAATCCACTTATAGCACTCGAAATTAAGCCTCCTAAAGGATAAATAAACATTGCAAAAATGTAATAAAGTCCAAATCATAATAAATCAATCAATTCAACACTTAAAATAACCAATTTTGCAAATAGCCATACTAAAATCATCCTTACTAAATAATTGCACTTAAACCCTTAATTCTTATATAAATTATGCAAATGTGGGGAAAATAATAATGAAATACACCCTTAATAATCATATAAATATGGCCTTAACAACACCCCCACACTTAGCTTTTTGTACGTCCTCGGACAAAACAATCAAAACTATAGCTCAACTTTCATGTAATCCACATAGATCTCTAACTCACGTAACAAAAGATACAAAAACTATAGCAAACAACACCATCACAGAGATAGATTCAGTGTATGTGTGACAAGCCCTTTTCAAATTTAACAAGCCTTCCAAAGAAATATCCTCTCAAAAATCCAATGATTATCCTAGATATAGGCAGTAATAGCTCCACTCAAAGCCTTCCCACGCACTCAGTAGGATAATCCCTAAAGCATATCATGCGGTTCTACTGGGTATAAGATCCATAATAACAAAGACTTCACTTTATTTTTACTCATCATTTCCAAAATTTCCAAATTTGACGCATATCAGAATGAGCTTTTACCCATCATAGTAGAATAGGACATTTCGAGATAATCCCCTACCTACTCAAATCATAAGGCAGCTTTTTCTAACTGTCGTGAGCTTTTGGTCATCATAGTGGAATAGGACATTCGTGGTATGACCTACCTCACTCAAATCATCGACCAGCTTCCGACACACGTATTTACTATGATTGCTTATTCATTCTTTTCTTCAAGACATAAGTTACATCTCACTTATCACATTCGAACTTTATGATATTCACAGCACACGGTCTAACTAAGGTGTTACTATACTGACCTTCCTAAGATAAATCACTAAAACAATGAAAGGATATAGTTCAAAAATCTCGCTTCAATATCAAAGGCTTTCGTGAGTGAAAAATGAATACTATCTTCATAACAGTAAAGACATGCTATAATTATCTCACTGAGTCACATACTATCATCGTTAGAAAACTACAACTAGCAAGCATTTAGTTTCAATTATATGCTCGAGATTCACAAAAATTTAAATTTAGTGGAAATTTAACATTCACTCATATTTCAAAGGATATAGCATGAAAACATACCCAATTTACCCCCCCACACTTAAATCACATTATGTCCGCAGAATGTGCAAATAAAAGAAAAAGAAACTTAGCTGGTTTCAACAGTGGTTGTCGGATGAAAGTTGGCAGAGGTCAGCCCGGAGCATGAACGTACCGCTACAACTTGAATAGGCAACACTGGACATAAAAGCTTGCGAACCTGCTCAAAAGTATCTGCCACACTCGACATACCATATAATCTCGGGGTACACAGGGTATATGAGCAAACATACAAAACACTTACAACAAGAGTAAAAGGAATAACCATCAACACGCCACTAGAGTACTATTTCTAGAAACAAGAAAACAAAACAACCTAAGAAAGGAAAACAAACAAAGAAAACTAGGCTGCCTCCTAGGAGCGCTCTTGTAATGTCAATAGCTTGACAAAGATTTCAAAAGATCAACCTGGATCGGGCCACTTTGGTTTAACAGCCGCCACCTCAGTATCGGAATCAGAAGTATTGGGGCGGAAATGATTTTCACCACAACAACAAGTCAAGTGCGCAATAAGGTCATGAAACCTTTCTCTCCAAACTACACTGACTCTCTTCTTCTTGTTCTTGCGGATGATAGGCATAGGTGTGCTAACATGCTCAGGAGTCTCAGAAGAAGGTTCCTCATAGGTAGAGGTAGGAATGTCATCATCTGACTCAAAGAAATAAGATGGAATCTCTTCACAAATCAGGACATCTGTACTCTCATCTCTTCTTTGGAAATAAAGAGTCTCAGGATTTTCCTTCGGTTGCCCAAAATATTTCTTAAGTCGATGGCCATTCACTTTAAAAGCTTGATTACCATACCCATTCAAAGTAATTACTCCACTTGGATTAACCTCGAGAATCTCAAAGGGACCAGACCATCTAGACTTGAGTTTACCCGGAAACAGGTGAAGTCTAGTATTATAGAGTAAAGCCATCTCACCAACTTTGAATTCTCGGTCCTTGATCTTAGCGTCATGGAGTATCTTTGTTCTTTCCTTGCTAAGCTTAGCATTCTCGTATGCTCTGAGTCTGAATTCGTCGAGCTCGTTCAACTGTAACAACCGTTTCTCCCCACAGAGTTGGCTATCGAAATTTAAGAATTTAATTGCCCAGAAAGCTCTGTGTTCAAGTTCGACAGGTAAATGACAAGCTTTGCCATAGACCATTTGGAAGGGTGACGTGCCCATCGGGGTTTTAAATGCAGTACGATAAGCCCACAATGCGTCATCCAACTTAAGACTCCAATTAGATCGATTATTGTTCACGGTCTTCTTCAAAATTCTTTTCAAGCTCTGGTTGCTTACCTCGACTTGGCCACTGGTTTGGGGATGATATGGTGTACCAACTTTGTGTTTGACACCATATCTTTCAAGGATTTTATCAAGCGGCGCATTGCAAAAATGGGTACCTTCATCACTAATGAGTGCTCTTGGACAGCCGAATCTGGTAAAGATATTCTTTTGCAAGAATTTCTTCACGACTTTATGATCATTAGTTTGGGTAGCTATGGCTTCAACCCACTTGGAAACATAGTCGACACAGACGAGGATATATTTATTACCGCACGAAGATGGAAAGGGTCCCATAAAATCTATGCCCCAAACGTCGAAAACTTCGCATTCAAGAATGGGCTTAAGTGGCATTTCCATCCTACTACTCTGCCGTCCAGTTCTCTGGCACCTATCACAACCTTTACAAAAGGCTTCTGCATCTTTAAACAGAGTCGGCCAGTAGAATCCAGCTTGAAGGATCTTTGCAACCGTCTTCGGTGTTCCATAGTGACCTCCAGTGGGACCGCTGTGGCATTGTTCTAGGATATCCCACTGATCATGCTCAGGAACACACCGTCGAAGCAACCCGTCTTTACAGACCCTGAACAAATAAGGATCTTCCCATACAAGATATTTAAGGTCGGAAAAGAACTTTTTCTTCTCCTGATACGTCATGTCTTCTAAATGACCACTTGCTAAATAATTGACGTAATCAGCATACCACGGCCTAACCGTTTCAAGCTTCATCAATTGCTCAATAGGAAAATCAATGCCTATTGCATTGTTGTTCTCAGCACCCTCATTTACTAAGAGAGATAAATGATCAGCCACAATATTCTCACTACCTTTCTTATCTTTAATCACAAGGTCAAACTCCTGTAAAATCAGAATCCATCGAAGTAACCTTGGTTTGGCATCTGTTTTGTCCATAAGGTAGCGCAAGGCTGCATGGTCGGTCCAAACAACAACTTGAGACCCTAGAAGATAACTTCTAAACTTGTCAATGGCAAAAACAACAGCTAAGAATTCCTTCTCAGTTGTGGTATAATTGCATTGAGCCGGGTTCAAGGTGCGGCTCGCATAATAAATGGGCCTGAACCTTTTATCAACTCGTTGACCTAAAACTGCGCCTACGGCGTAATTAGAGGCATCGCACATCAACTCGAAAGGCTTGGTCCAATCAGGTGCAACTAAAATAGGGGCACTGATAAGCTTGTCTTTCAGACAATTGAAGGCTTCTTTACACTTCGCATCGAATAAGAAATCAACATCTTCTTTCAAAAGATTTGATAAAGGCTTGGCAATAGTAGAAAAGTCTCGAATAAACCGCCTGTAGAAGCCAACGTGTCCTAGAAAACCTCGTACCTCTTTCACTGTCTTAGGGTACGTCATCCTTTCGATGGCTTCTACCTTAGCCTTATCCACTTGAATACCATCACTGGACAGCTTGTGTCCCAAAACGATTCCTTCTTCTACAAGAAAATGGCATTTTTCCCAGTTAAGGACCAGATTTTTCTCCACACAACGTTGGAGTACCATATCTAGATTCTTTAATATTTCATCAAAGCTGTCGCCGTAGACTGAGAAGTCATCCATGAAGACCTCCATGCACTGCTCCACAAGTCCATCAAAAATGGCTAACATGCACCGTTGAAAAGTCGCGGGTGCGTTGCATAAGCCGAATGGCATTCTGCGGAACGCAAAAGTACCAGATGGACAGGTAAATGTGGTATTTTCCTGGTCATTGGGATCGATGGCTATCTGGAAGTAACCAGAGTATCCATCGAGGAAGCAGTAATACTTGTGACCACTCAGTCTTTTGATAAGCTGGTCAATGAAGGGTAGGGGAAAGTGGTCCTTGGCAGTAACCTCGTTAAGTCTACGATAGTCAATACAGACTCTATAGCCTGTCACGAGTCGTAAGGCAACTTCCTCCCCTTTTTCATTCTTTTCAACTGTGATTCCGCCCTTCTTTGGCACAACTTGAGTAGGGCTAACCCACTCGCTATCAGCTATGGCATAAATGATTCCCATATCAAGCCATTTGATGATTTCCTTTTTGACAACCTCCTGCATGTGCGGATTTAGCCTCCTCTGAGGTTGTTTAACCTTTTTAGCTCCCTCCTCCGTTCGGATTTTATGCATGCATACATCTGGGCTGATTCCTCGGATATCACCCACTTGCCATCCGAACGCGAGGATATTCTTTTTAAGCACTTCTATCAGCTGTGCTTCTTGCTCAGGGTCGAGTTTCGAACAAATGATCAAAGGCAGTTTATCTCCATCCTTAAGAAAGATATACTTAAGGTGTTTCAGAAGCGGTTTGAGCTCTAAATCAATAGGTGGTTGCTCAATACTAGACTTTAACGAGAAAAAGTGGTAGTGGTCTGACCCATCTCACTCAGTTTGAAAGTGGAAATCGAGAAATGGAATGAGACTTTTTTAAGTACTCCCATTTTGTCTTCCATTGCTCTTGATTTCAGTCTACCCTTCCCTTCCCCTATAGCACCACCCTGGCTTGGCCCCGGATATGTAAAATACAGGATTTCCAATCCTAGCAGGAAAGGGATACTCAATTTCCATTGATTCTTAGTTTTTGGGCTGAAAAAGCTCGTCGATCCAAATGGATCAAATAATCCATTGGGTGTACATTCAGAGATGGATAAAATTGCTTCTTACCCCTATTTTTTTGTAAAGGATCTAGTAGGTTGGGTAGCTTTTATCTGCTAATTTCGGCCTTACGCCTGGAAAAACCCTCGCTGGTGGTCAATCGGGTTAATCCCTCTTGCCAAGTGCCAAAATGGCTAGTTGCCTTTCAAAGTCCGTATTCTTTGCATCTTTCTCTTTATGAGCTTGGAGTGGTTGACTAAAGAATAACTCATCTTCCCGAGGCTCAACCCCAGAAAGGTACTGGATTAACTCATCCATAGAAATCCTCCGGTCAACACTTGCTTCCTTCTTCCTATGATCGATCATTTGTCTTAACTCTTCATCTTTAAGCTCTTCTGCCAGCTCTTCCCAATCATCTACTTCCCAATGAGTAGTTTCTCTCCAAAAGTCTACCTCTTCCTGACTCAGTTCTTTGAAATCATCGTTTGTTGCTGGGCATCTCCATGCTTCTAACTCACTAACAGGCTCAGTGTGAGCGAGTGAAGATGACTCGTCAATGACTACGGGTTGTAATGAATTAGAAGATGGTCCGCAGTCAGCTGGATCCTCAATAACTTCGAAAACACCTATCTCCGTCAGCTTCGTTGCTTCTTCAAAGCAGGCATCTTTTTCGTCCTCATAGATAGCTTCGACAAACGATATTTCATCAATTACGGCTCTTTCAGGATATGTCCCTCGTGTGAAGGTAACGGATGTGTCATCGACTCTAAGAGTAATCTGTCCTTTGCAGAAGTCGATGAGAGCGTTAGAAGTGTCTAGAAAGGTTCGGCCTAGAATTAGAGGCATCTCCTTATCAGGTGGATAGTCTAGAATAACCCAGTCGGTAGGGAAGACTAAATGTTCAACTTGAAGGAGAACATTAGCTACACAACCGGCTGCAGACCGGCTAGATTTATCTACCATCTGAAGAGAAATAGGGCGTTCCCGCATCCTTTTATCTAACCCGAGCTTTTTGCATACGTTTAATGGCATCACATTAATAGAGGCCCCTGAGTCGTATAAGACATTTTCGAATAAATGGCCTTCGATCTCACAGGAGATTGAAGGTCTGCCAGGGTCACCTCGCTTAACAGCGACTTTCTGTGAAACCATCGCGCAATCTTCGCGTAGCACTTCTTCAGCCATCCCCTGAAGCTTTCTCTTACTCCCACAGAATTCTTTTAGATACTTAGAGCATTTAAGCATTTCAGTTAATACCTCGGCTAAGGGCATACTAACTTGAGTGTCTCTAAGCATCCTCCTCACTCCATCATACTGCTTGTCATTAGTGAGGGCTTTCTATTTCCTTTTTGGGGGATAAGGAAGGGCATTATCATTCCATGTGGCCTGATTCTTTATCGCCTCATCCTCCTTATCCTTCCATCTCATGAACTTTTCTTCTTTTTTCTTAGTCAGGGATACAGCTTT
>CM044897.1:54866688-54915764 GCA_024500145.1 Gentiana dahurica var. dahurica
TGGAGTGCGGTAGGGCATTATCTCGAAATGTCCTATTCCACTATGATGACCTAAAGCTCACGACAGTCAGGAAAAGCTACCCTATGATTTGAATAAGGTAGGGTGTTATCCCGAAACATCCTATTCTACCATGACGGGTAAGAGCTCATTCTGATGTGCGACAAAAGAAAAAGAGAAAATAAAGTGAAAAAAAAAACCTAAAGACTTTGTTATCGTTGAACTTATACCCAGTATAAACCGAATGATATGCTGTAGGGATTATCCTACTGAGTGCATGGGAAGACTTTGTGTGGAACGATTACTGCCTACACCTAGGATAGTCATTAAAATTATTTGAGGGGATATTTGTTTGAGAGGATTGTGGAGATTGAAAAGGGCTTGTCACACACACACCGAATCTATCTCTATGATGGTATCACTTGCTATAGTTGTTGTATCTTTTGTTACGTGAGTCAGGAATCTATGTGGATTACATGTACAGTGAGCCGGTTTTGATTATTTTGTTCGGGACGAACAAAAAGCTAAGTGTGGGGGAGTTGTTTAGGGTATATTTTACTATATTTTCGGGCTTAATCCCTAAACAATATACCTTATTTTTAAGGGAAATAAATGAGAAAAGCGTGTTTTAACCGTTAAATTCCTATAATGGTTATTGAGGGGTTATAATTTAATTATGAGGATATATTAAGTTTAATTGTTATTTTTGTTACACATTTTTATTATTATTATTATTCGATGACTTGGTGTAACAACAATTTTGCAGAAAATTAAAAGATATGCATGGTGATATCATTAATGGAGAAGATTTATCTCATTCAATCAAGTGATTTCAAAATAAAGAAGAAAATCGGAGCATTGAAGAGAGGATAAATCAGATCAGATCGAAAGAGTGAAGTGGGGGACACGGTATACGAAGCAACAGCGTGAAAACGCGTAAATAGGTAGGCTCGGTCGACCGAGCCATGCTATTCGGTCGACCGAGTGTCTCAATTCGGTTGACCGAGCCCCGAAGCTGCAAAATCGACGCGTTTTTCTAGATCCTTCCTTATGTCGGCGAAACTCCTATATAAGCAGCACCATTCACACAGAATTTTACACATAGAAAAAGCACCACATCACACAAAAAAACATGAGTTTCTTTCTTTTCTATGTTTATTTGTTATCTTGCAATTTCAATCGAGAGATGTCTTTGCATGTTGATGTTTGCCGTATGACGAGAGTCGGTGTAAACTTGATCACCATAGAGAAGATTAGAGCTTTAACCTTTTTAACGAGAGTTGTTAGGTTAGGAGTCTAGGTTCATCATGAATCACAACTTTAGTTAATTCGTTACAAAGTTATCTTAGAAAGAGATTGAGGGATATTATCATCACCGGAAAAGATGAGATTTTGTATGCGTTTATTTTATCAAGTTGTACTTGTTCTACCTTCATGTTTTATGCCGCATGTTAATAGAACTTATAAATACGAGAGTTGATAAGTTCATTAGATTACCGTGAAGGAGAGTAGCAATAATTATTCCAACAAACGAGAGTTGAGGGATAATGTTGTTAGATTAGGATTTAATCCATATCTTTGATTCGTATCGATATTAGTTAAGACCGGAAGGTAAACTAATTAATGGCGTGATAAATCGGAAGAGGAAACGCTTCTTTAGATAAGATAATAATCCAAGATAACTTGTGAATAAATATTTGTCTATCTTATTTCCTTCGGTGGGGTGATGGTTGTTGGAAATAGGTTGATCATGGTTTGTTTATGGTTGGTCAGTTGATAGTTAGTTTTACTGTTTTCGTAGATGTAGTTTTATTTATTTTGTCCGCAACTATATTTCCTGGCTTAGGATTAACAATCCTCCGTCCAGTTATTTTTCTGTTCTAGTTTAGGTTTAGGTTTAGTTAATAAAGAGGAATTAATGAAGTTAGATTCAACAGCCCAATTCCCTGAGGATCGATACCCGTACTTATCCAACTTTACTAGCAACTACCCGGTATTCGGCCGGTTAGGAGGTAGTTTTGCATGGTAGTATAGGTTTTATAAACAATTTTATATGTAATCCAAATAGATTCCTAACTCACGTGACAAAAGATACAACAACTATAGCAAACAATACCATCACAGAGATAGATTCAGTGTATGTGTGACAAGCCCTTTTCAAATTTAACAAGCCTTTCAAAGAAATATCCTCTCAAAAATCCAATGACTATCCTAGATATAGGCAGTAATAGCTCCACTCAAAGCCTTCCCACGCACTCAGTAGGATAATCCCTACAGCATATCATGCGGTTCTACTGGGTATAAGATCCATGATAACAAAGACTTCACTTTATTTTTACTCATCATTTCCGAAATTTTCAAATTTGACGCATATCAGAATGAGCTCTTACCCATCATAGTAGAATAGGATGTTTCGTGATAACACCCTACCTTACTCAAATCATAAGGTAGCTTCTCCTGACTGTCGTGAGCTTTTGGTCATCATAGTGGTATAGGACATTTCGAGATAATGCCCTACCTCACTCCAATCATCGACCAACTTCCGACAAACGTATTTATTATGATTCTTATTCATTCTTTTCTTCAAGACATAAGTTACATCTCACTTATCACATTCGAACTTTATGATATTCACATCACACGGTCTAACTAAGGTGTTACTATACTGACCTTCCTAAGGTAAATCACTAAAACAATGAAAGGATATAGTTCAAGAAGACTTGCTTCAAAATCAAAGGCTCTCGTGAACGTGAAAAATGAATACTAGCTCCATGAAAGTAAAGACATGCTATAATTATCTCTCAAAGTCACATAAAATCATCGTCAGGAAACTACAACTAGCAAGCATTTGTTCCAATTACATGCTCAAGATTTACAATTATCCAAGTGTAAAAATTTTAAAATTTCACCATTTATCAAAGATCACAAATATTTACTCATACTGTCGAAATAAAGCATGAATTGCACCCCCCCACACTTAAATCACATTATGTCCTCAGAATGTGCAAATAAAAGAAAAGAATACTTAGCTGGTTATGAAGTGGTTGTCGGCTGTAGGTTGGCAGAGGTCAGGCCGTAGCATGAATAAACCGCTGCACTCGTATGAAGAACAGACGGCACTAAAAGTAAAAGCTTGCAAACCTGCTCAAAAGTATCTGCAACACTCGACATAACACATAATCTCGGGGTACACGGGGTATATGAGTAAACAAGCACGCAAATAACGCATTCACAAATAGGACAAGGATAACCAACACACAAACACCAAGGTTCTATTCCTAATAAAATAAAAACTTAACTAAAAGGAATTAACTTAAGAGACTAGGCTGCCTCCTAGTAGCGCTTCTTTAATGTCATTAGCTTGACACAGATTTCAAAGTTAACCCGGATCGGGCCACTTTGGCTTACTGCTGTCCACTTCCTCATCGGAATCAGAATGAAGGACAGGAGTGTGACCACAACAACAGCAAGTCAAGTGCTCTACTAAGTGTTTGAACTTAACTCTCCCGATAGCACTGACTCTTTTCTTCTTGTTCTTGTTTCTCAGATTCGGCTGAGGTATGCTAACAGGCTCAGGAGAGGGATCTGCAAGGATAGGGGTAATAATGTCATCATCCACTCCAAAGAAGTCGGATGGAATCTCTTCACAAATAAACGACTCAACCGTGTCATTTCTCTTTTGAAAGTATAGTACTTCAGGCTTTTCCTTAGGTTTCCCAAAGTACTTCTTGAGTCTTTGACCATTGACCTTAAAAGGCTGATCACCATACCCGTTTAACGTGATCGCTCCACTCGGATGGACATCAAGAATCTCAAAGGGGCCAGACCATCTAGATTTAAGCTTACCCGCAAAAAGATGGAGCCTGGTGTTATAAAGCAAAGCCATATCACCCACTTTGAATTCTCGATCCTTGATCTTGGCATCGTGGAGTATCTTAGTTCTCTCCTTACTGATTCTTGCATTCTCATATGCTCTGAGTCTAAATTCATCGAGCTCGTTTAATTGCAATAATCTCTTCTCCCCACAGAGCTGGCTATCGAAATTCAAGAATTTAATAGCCCAGTAGGCTCTGTGCTCAAGCTCGACTGGTAAATGGCAAGCTTTGCCATAAACCATTTGGAAGGGTGACGTGCCTATCGGGGTCTTAAACGCGGTGCGATAGGCCCAAAGCGCGTCATCCAACTTTAGACTCCAGTTGGATCTATTTGAGTTCACGGTCTTTTCTAAAATCCTTTTAAGGCTCTGGTTGCTTATCTCGACTTGGCCACTTGTTTGGGGATGATACGGTGTACCTATTTTATGTCTCACACCATATTTTTCAAGAACTTTATCAAGCGGCGCGTTGCAAAAATGAGTACCTTCGTCACTAATGAGGGCTCTAGGACAGCCAAATCTGGTGAAGATATTCTTTTGCAAGAATTTCTTAACAACTTTGTGATCATTGGTTTGGGTGGCTATGGCCTCTACCCACTTGGAAACATAGTCTACACAGACGAGAATATATTTGTTAGAGCATGATGATGGGAACGGTCCCATAAAATCAATGCCCCAGACATCGAAAACTTCACATTCCAAGATAGGCCTCAAAGGCATCTCCATCCTACTACTGAGTCTCCCTACCCTTTGGCATCTATCACAGCCCTTGCAAAAGGCTTCAACATCTTTAAACAAGGTAGGCCAGTAAAAACCAGCTTGAAGGATTTTTGTGACTGTCTTAGGTGCTCCGTAGTGTCCACCAGCGGGACCACTATGACATTGCTCCAAGATATCCAATTGTTCATGCTCCGGAACGCACCTTCTAAGCAACCCGTCCTTGCAGACTTTAAACAGATATGGATCCTCCCATACGAGATACTTTAAGTCACTGAAAAATTTCTTCCTTTCCTGATACGTCATCTCTTCTAAATGCCCACTTGCTAAGTAGTTGGCGTAATCCGCATACCACGGCCTCCCAGTCTCTAGCTTCATTAATTGCTCAGTCGGAAAGTCAATGCCTATCTCCTTAGGGACTTCGCCACCCTCATTCACTAGGCGAGATAAGTGGTCAGCTACAACATTATCACTACCCTTCTTGTCCTTAATTTCAAGGTCAAATTCCTGTAGTATCAGAATCCATCTGAGTAACCTTGGTTTAGCGTCTGCTTTGCCCATAAGGTAGCGTAGTGCTGCGTGATCTGTCCACACCACCACTTTGGACCCTAAAAGATAACTTCTGAATTTGTCAATAGCAAAAACGACTGCCAAGAATTCCTTCTCGGTGGTGGCGTAATTTCATTGAGCTGGGTTCAAGGTGCGGCTCGCATAGTAAATCGGCCTGAACTTTTTGTCAATTCTCTGCCCTAGAACTGCGCCCACTGCGTAGTTAGAGGCATCGCACATTAATTCAAAAGGTTTAGTCCAGTCGGGCGCGATTAAAATAGGGGCACTGGTAAGCTTATCCTTTAAGCTATTAAAAGCTGTCTTACATTTTTCATCAAACAAGAACTCCACGTCCTCTTTCAACAGGTTGGATAACGGCTTTGCTATCGTCGAAAAGTCTTTAATGAAACGCCGATAGAAGCCCACATGTCCTAGAAACCCTCGTACCTCCTTCACTGTCTTCGGGTACGACATTCTCTCAATGGCTTCTACTTTAGCTTTATCCACCTGAATACCATCACTGGACACCTTGTGTCCCAAAACAATCCCTTCTTCGACTAGAAAATGGCACTTTTCCCAGTTAAGCACCAGATTTTTCTCAACACAACGTTGGAGTACCATATCTAGATTCTTTAGGATTTCATCAAAGCTGTCGCCATAGACTGAAAAGTCATCCATGAAGACCTCCATGCACTGCTCCACAAGTCCATCAAATATGGCCAACATGCACCGTTGAAAGGTCGCGGGTGCATTGCATAAGCCGAATGGCATTCTGCGAAAAGCAAAAGTGCCAGATGGACAGGTAAAAGTTGTCTTCTCTTGGTCATTAGGGTCGATGGCTATCTGGAAATAACCAGAATATCCATCGAGGAAACAATAATACTTATGACCACTCAGTCTTTCTAGAAGTTGGTCAATGAAGGGCAGGGGAAATGATCCTTAGCGGTGACTTCATTTAACCTGCGATAATCAATGATAACTCTATAGCCAGTCACAAGGCGTAAGGCAACTTCTTCCCCTTTTTCGTTCTTCTCCACAGTAATGCCTCCCTTCTTTGGCACAACTTGAGTAGGGCTGACCCCTCACTATCGGCGATGGCGTAGATAATACCCATATCGAGCCATTTTATGATCTCCTTTTTGACAACCTCCTGCATGTGCGGATTCAGCCTCCTTTGAGGTTGTCTGACCTTTTTCGCTCCTTCCTCCGTTCGGATCTTATGCATGCACACGTCTGGGCTGATTCCTCTGATATCGCCCACCTGCCATCCGAACGCGAGGATATGTTTCTCAAGCACTTTGATTAATTCTGCTTCTTGCTCCGGCTCGAGTTTAGATGAGATGATCAAGGGCAACTTATCACCATCTTTAAGGAAGATGTATTTTAGGTGCTGCGGAAGTGGTTTCAACTCTAAGTCAGCAGGTGGTTGCTCGATACTAGATTTTAAGGGACCACCTTTCTCCTTGTGAGCTTGGACCGGTTGACTGAAAAACACCTCATCTTCCTGAGGTGTAACCCCAGAAAGGTATTGAATGACATCATCTAGAGGAATCCTCCTGTCAGCTTCCGTTTGTTCTTTCTTATGCTTAACCATCTTCTTAAGTTCTTCTTCTTCAAGCTCTTCTGCAAGCTGCTCCCAATCATCCAACTCCCAATGAGTAGTTTCTTTCCAGAATTCTATTTCGTCCCAACTACCCATTAAAACTTCCTCCTCTGCGAGGTTAAAGTCTGCCTGGTTGAGCTCCTTCAAATCATTACTGCTCATCCCTGGAATATCCCAGATTTTCCGTTCACTCATAGGCTCAGTATGCGCAAGTTGTTGAGACAACTCTACAGTGATTCCTGCCTGTTCGTGAATTATAACATCCAGGGCTCCTATCTCCGTGAGTTCTTCATCAGGGTCAGGTCCATCTCCATAGATTGCTTCAATGAATGAGATCTCCTGGCTCGAAGCTTCCGCAGAACTTTTTCCTTGCTCGAGGGTAATGGAAGTGTCCCCTACTTTCAGAGTGATTTGGCCAGTTTGGAAGTCAATGGTGGAGGCAGAAGTATTTAAGAAAGGCCGGCCCAGAATCAGGGGCATCTCCTTGTCAGACTGGTAATCCAGTATGACCCAGTCAGTTGGAAAAACTAGATGTTTAACGTGAATAAGGACGTTGTTAACACAACCAGCTGCTAAGCGGCTAGATCGGTCCACCAACTGAAGAGAGACGGGACGCTCCCTTAGCCTTTTGTCCAGCCCGAGACTCTTGCAGACGTTCAATGGCATTACATTAACAGAGGCCCCTGAATCGCATAAGACATTGTGGAACGTGTGGCCTTCAATCGTACAGGAGATTGAAGGTCGTCCGGGGTCACCTCGCTTGATTGCAACGCTCTGTGAAACCGTTGAACACTCTTCTCTTAGCACATCCTCTGCCATTTCCTTGAGCTTCTTTTTACTTCCACAGGCATCCTTAAGATACTTACAGCACTTAGGCATCTCAGTTAATACCTCAGCAAGTGGCATAGTCACCATAGTATCTCTAAGCATCTTCCTCACTCCGTCATACTGTTTGTCAGAGTTTAGGATATTTTCTCTTTTCTTTGCCGGATAAGGAAGGGTTTTCGAATGATTAATCATAGGTTGACTTTTAATGGCTTCATCCTCCTTATCCTTCCATCTGACGAACTTCTCAGTTTTCTTTTTAGTCAGGGGTTCAGATACCTGACTTCTCTTCTCAACATCCTCATCACTATCCCCCGAAGAATCATCACCACTCAGCTCTTCCTCACTGTTGCTTTCTTTGGCATTTAACTTCTGATTGCCCCCTCCTGAACTTATGGCGTCAGGAGGGGCTACTCGTTTCCCGACATCTTTTCGGGTCCAGTCGTCTTACCGCTTCTGAGGGTGACTGCATTCAACTCCTCCTCTCCATACTCCCATTGAGGTGTGATGGCAGTGCAAGCATTGATATCTGCCTTAGGGTTTTTATCTGTATAACTCGGCAGTCTTCCTTGAGGTCTGCTTGCTTGTTGATCAGCCATCTGACCAATCTGTCTCTCCATCGTCTTTTGACCGGTGGCTAGTGTTTTCACCATGTCAACTAGCTCATCGAATTTCTTCTGAGAGACGTAGGTGGGCTGTTGATTTTGCGTTTGGGCCCAGTTACCTTGGGGTCTTGGGTTATTGGATGCACCAGGCGGTGTATAATAACTATTCCGCGGATTTCCCGAAAAGTTGCGGTTTTGAGTTTGACTCGATTGACCAGAATTTTGACTGAAGCCTCTGAAAGGTTGATTCTGGTTCTCCATGGCTTGTACTTCCTCATTCATCACATTCCCGGCCTGTATGCCCGAGTGATTCACATCTGCTGGCCCTTCTTGCTGCTTCATTTGCATGTTGGCTAGTTGTTTGTTCATTATTTCCATTTGAGCAACTAGCAGTCTTGTCTCCGAGTTACTTTCAGCAGCCTCCTTTTTGCTTCCGCTAACATGGGTCTTCCTTTGAGTAGCCCACATGTTATTCTTAGCTATTGTTTCTGCTACCCTATAGGCGGCATCATCTCCTCCTCCTAAAAACGATCCATGAGCTGTGGAATCCAAGTAATCTCTATTGGGTTGCGTAACACCCTTATAGAATAATTCTAGAAGCTCATGTCGAGTATATCCATGGTTAGGGCATTTTCTCATTAACAGATTCAACCTCTCCCAAGCCTTTCCCACACTCTCCCCTTCTAGTTGCTCGAAAGTGGCTATATCTCTTTTACGTTCCATTATCGTTCCAGGTGAAACGAATTTCAGAGCAAAGGCTCTTTTAACATCAGCCCAGTTATGAAGAGAGTGATGGGGTAAGGACTTAAACCAACGATTTGCTTCACCCTTCAAAGCAAACGGGAAAAGTTTCAATTTTACAACTTCTGAAGGGACGCCAGCGTAGTGACCTGCTTCACATATTTGCACAAAAGTCGACAAGAAGTCATGTGGGTCTTCTGCAGCAGTGCCATGGAATGAACTATTTTGGACCATCCCCACAACTCCATTCTTTAAATCAAAATGCATTCCTCCCATCTCCGGAGGCCGAATTGGTCTATGCCCTTCCAAGAAGTCTTGATCAAGATATGGCGCATAAGGGTCTTGCTGCACAACAGCTGCAGCCGCCTGGGGCTGTTGCTATTGAACATTCTGTTGTTGTTGTTGCATCTGCTGGTTCATCCAGGCTTGCTGCTGTTGCTGGTTCTGCAACATTTGCATCAGAATTTGGTTTAATTGAGCGGGATCTTGGTTAGTATTCCCTTGGTTCTCCGGTTCGTCATCACTAGAACCGTGTTCGCTCATCTTGTCAGAACTTTGAAATAATCTTCTTCTGACAATGTCTCGCTCAGGTTCGGGGTTAAAGATAAGATTTCTTCTTACTCCTGGTTTGCATAAACCAGAGAAGTAGATCAGGAAGAAATCAACCGTAGGGTTGATGAGAACGAGTTTAGAGAAGATTGGAGGATTTAGAAAGAGAGAAGAGAGAGAAGAGAGAGAAGAGACTGAAAAGTGAAATTTTCAGAGGCTGAACTGGCGTTCAGTGTAAGTGGACGCTAGTTCAGAGAGGATTCAGGAAGTGAACGCTCGTTCAGAGCACTGAACTGGCGTTCAGAAGACAGATGGGGGTAGACGGGCGTTCAGTATGGGTGAACGCTCGTTCAGAAGGTTTTTATTTTTATTTTTATTTTATTTATTTAGAAAAGATAAAGAAACGGAAACAGGAAAAGAAACCTACCTACGAAAAAGCTAAAATAGGAAAAACACTAAGACGGTGAAAAAAAATGTGTTGAAATCTTCTAAGGCTAAAATGGAAGGGAAAACAGTGGATTTTGACCTCGAAAACGCACTGAACGGCCTACGGCTGTTCTCCCCGGCAACGGCGCCAAAAACTTGTTCGGTAAAAACACGTTTTAAATTTATAATACCGAAACACCCCAAGTATAAGGATCGTAGTATAGGATGTTAACGGGTTGTCCTAAGGGAGTGGAATGTTTATCGGATCAAGGAACAATTATTCTATCGATTATGTCACGACTATTAACTAAAACTAAGATTTATACTAATTATGAATTAATGAACAGTAACTACGATGAACAGTAAATACGATGAACAGTAACTAAGACGATGAACAGTAACTGGGAACCTAAATTATGCTTAAAACAGTGAAAAACAACTATAATCTTAAAACAACTAAACTTAGCAATCAACGATTGATACGAACTATTTGGTTTATCAAATAATTAAAACAACGGCAAGCCAACGGGAATCCACCGATCAATCAACCCAACCCCAACCAGACGGCAAGTTAAAGATATAATTTTTAGTAATGATCTATCACGAATTCGATTAAATTTCTCTAAACGAATTCTAGGGTTTCGTTTTCTTTTTCAAGTAAAACAAAACGACATGCAAAACACGATCACGAGATTATTTCTAATACTCCTACTCAACTAACTATGATCAATCTCTTGAAACATAATCAATCGCATCAATTGAAAAGGTCACAACTTGAACAATATTTTCATATAAATTCAAAGCATAAAAGATGGTTTCATCGATCTCTCGATTCGAATAAAACGTAAACGATAAAAAACAATATCCAATTGATGAAAAATTATAACTTTACTCACTAAACATGTAGCAAAAATCTCTCTAGTTGGTGTTGATGTTGATCGGTTTCATCCGTTGTCCCACCGCGATGTGCTTAGACAATAACCATGATGTTGATCATGATCATTATATTGGAAGAGATCATCTTCTAATTGGTATTGATGCGGCTGCTTCTCTGTTAAAGAGTGCGGCTGGAATTGTGTATGCGTGTGAAATTATTGGTGGTTTAGGGTTCTAAAGGCTGCGGTATTTATAAGAACAGGTAAGTCGGTTGCTACAGTAAACTGGCCGGACGCTCGTTTACTTCTAAAATTCATATCTTGAGTTGTAGACCTCCAAAAATTATGATCTGAATGTCATAATTAAGCTCTCGGAAAACTCTACAACTTTCATTAAGGACTCTTCTTCAGAAAACGCCTTTTTGATTAGCCCGTCGTATCCCGAGTATATTTCGGGATTTTCCACTAGTTTCAGCAACAGCATCCAAACTTGTAACACTCATATCTCGGGACTCATGAGTCGGAATGAAGTGATTCAAAATCCTGTAGAATCCTCCCTTCAAGCCCTACAAATCTTCTCTTGATGTCAAGAGTCAAATCAGTGTATATCATATCAAGAACTGCATCGGAAGTTCGGCTGCTTGAAAGCTTCATTCCAAGCTTTATCTCCATCTTCCTTCCATTTCACTTCTCCTCCATGCAAAACCTCATCATTTAATCCTCTTGCATGCCAAAATATGTATCTATAACATAGGAAAATATACCAAAGCGTAACACAATCCCAAAATAACATAAAATCACAATTTTAAGCACATAAATCGTTACATTTTGCAATTTATTATCTTTAAACATCATTTGCTCAGTTTATCCTTTTGGCGAGTGATTTTCTATAAAAATCACTAAAACACGGGAGATAATGTTACGAAATAACTCGGTAAAAACCATAAAATTAGTCGTAAACAATTCTCTTTGAAGTACTGATGTGATATCGACCAGAACGATAAATAAGGCACGC
The DNA here is from genome assembly GCA_024500145.1 of Gentiana dahurica var. dahurica. NCBI lineage: Eukaryota > Viridiplantae > Streptophyta > Magnoliopsida > Gentianales > Gentianaceae > Gentiana > Gentiana dahurica. Next base: position 54,878,465 of record CM044897.1, read on the forward strand.
CGGCGCAAACGGCAAGAAAAACGGAGGCCAGAATGGCCTTGTACAAGGAATCAAATATCACACAGTTAGGTAGTCTATGGGTACGAAAAAAAGTACGAAATAAAACGTTTGTAATTCTCTTTGAAGTACTGATGTGATATCGACCAGAACGATAAATAAGGCACGCCGGCGCAAACGGCAAGCAAAACGGAGGCCAGAATGGCCTTGTACAAGGAATCAAAAATCACACAGTTAAGTACTCTATGGGTACGAAAAAAAGTACGAAAAAAAACGTTTGTAATTCTCTTTGAAGTACTGATGTGATATCGACCAGAACGATAAATAAGGCACGCCGGCGCAAACGGCAAGCAAAACGGAGGCCAGAATGGCCTTGTACAAGGAATCAAAAATCACACAGTTAAGTACTCTATGGGTACGAAAAAAGTACGAAAAAAAACGTTTGTAATTCTCTTTGAAGTACTGATGTGATATCGACCAGAACGATAAATAAGGCACGCCGGCGCAAACGGCAAGCAAAACGGAGGCCAGAATGGCCTTGTACAAGGAATCAAATATCACACAGTTAAGTACTCTATGGGTACGAAAAAAAGTACGAAAAAAAACGTTTGTAATTCTCTTTGAAGTACTGATGTGATATCGACCAGAACGATAAATAAGGCACGCCGGCGCAAACGGCAAGCAAAACGGAGGCCAGAATGGCCTTGTACAAGGAATCAAATATCACACAGTTAAGTACTCTATGGGTACGAAAAAAAGTACAAAAAAAATGTTTGTAATTCTCTTTGAAGTACTGATGTGATATCGACCAGAACGATAAATAAGGCACGCCGGCGCAAACGGCAAGAAAAACGGAGGCCAGAATGGCCTTGTACAAGGAATCAAATATCACACAGTTAGGTAGTCTATGGGTACGAAAAAAAGTACGAAATAAAACGTTTGTAATTCTCTTTGAAGTACTGATGTGATATCGACCAGAACGATAAATAAGGCACGCCGGCGCAAACGGCAAGCAAAACGGAGGCCAGAATGGCCTTGTACAAGGAATCAAATATCACACAGTTAGGTAGTCTATGGGTACGAAAAAAAGTACGAAATAAAACGTTTGTAATTCTCTTTGAAGTACTGATGTGATATCGACCAGAACGATAAATAAGGCACGCCGGCGCAAACGGCAAGCAAAACGGAGGCCAGAATGGCCTTGTACAAGGAATCAAATATCACACAGTTAAGTAGTCTATGGGTACGAAAAAAAGTACGAAATAAAACGTTTGTAATTCTCTTTGAAGTACTGATGTGATATCGACCAGAACGATAAATAAGGCACGCCGGCGCAAACGGCAAGCAAAACGGAGGCCAGAATGGCCTTGTACAAGGAATCAAATATCACACAGTTAAGTACTCTATGGGTACGAAAAAAAGTACGAAAAAAAACGTTTGCAATTCTCTTTGAATTACTGATGTGATATCGACCAGAACGATAAATAAGGCACGCCGGCACAAACGGCAAGCAAAACGGAGGCCAGAATGGCCTTGTACAAGGAATCAAAAATCACACAGTTAAGTACTCTATGGGTACGAAAAAAAGTACGAAAAAAAATGTTTGTAATTCTCTTTGAAGTACTGATGTGATATCGACCAGAACGATAAATAAGGCACGCCGGCGCAAACGGCAAGAAAAACGGAGGCCAGAATGGCCTTGTACAAGGAATCAAATATCACACAGTTAGGTAGTCTATGGGTACGAAAAAAGTACGAAATAAAACGTTTGTAATTCTCTTTGAAGTACTGATGTGATATCGACCAGAACGATAAATAAGGCACGCCGGCGCAAACGGCAAGCAAAACGGAGGCCAGAATGGCCTTGTACAAGGAATCAAATATCACACAGTTAAGTACTCTATGGGTACGAAAAAAAGTACGAAAAAAAACGTTTGCAATTCTCTTTGAATTACTGATGTGATATCGACCAGAACGATAAATAAGGCACGCCGGCACAAACGGCAAGCAAAACGGAGGCCAGAATGGCCTTGTACAAGGAATCAAAAATCACACAGTTAAGTACTCTATGGGTACGAAAAAAAGTACGAAAAAAATGTTTGTAATTCTCTTTGAAGTACTGATGTGATATCGACCAGAACGATAAATAAGGCACGCCGGTGCAAACGAAAGAAAAACGGAGGCCAGAATGGCCTTGTACAAGGAATCAAAAATCACACAGTTAAGTACTCTATGGGTACGAAAAAAATGTTTGTAATTCTCTTTGAAGTACTGATGTGATATCGACCAGAACGATAAATAAGGCACGCCGGCGCAAACGGCAAGCAAAACGGAGGCCAGAATGGCCTTGTACAAGGAATCAAATATCACACAGTTAGGTAGTCTATGGGTACGAAAAAAGTACGAAATAAAACGTTTGTAATTCTCTTTGAAGTACTGATGTGATATCGACCAGAACGATAAATAAGGCACGCCGGCGCAAACGGCAAGCAAAACGGAGGCCAGAATGGCCTTGTACAAGGAATCAAATATCACACAGTTAAGTACTCTATGGGTACGAAAAAAAGTACGAAAAAAAACGTTTGCAATTCTCTTTGAATTACTGATGTGATATCGACCAGAACGATAAATAAGGCACGCCGGCACAAACGGCAAGCAAAACGGAGGCCAGAATGGCCTTGTACAAGGAATCAAAAATCACACAGTTAAGTACTCTATGGGTACGAAAAAAAGTACGAAAAAAAATGTTTGTAATTCTCTTTGAAGTACTGTTAAGGCCATATTTATATGATTATTAAGGGTGTATTTCATTATTATTTTCCCCCCATTTGCATAATTTATATAAGAATTAAGGGTTTAAGTGCAATTATTTAGTAAGGATGATTTTAGTATGGCTATTTGCAAATTTGGTTATTTTAAGTGTTGAATTGATTGATTTATTATGATTTGGACTTTATTACATTTTTGCAATGTTTATTTATCCTTTAGGAGGCTTAATTTCGAGTGCTATAAGTGGATTAATGAAGCTCAATTCGAATTATTCAAGATAGAGTTGGAATTGGCTCAAAGAAATTGGATAAAGATGAAGGAATCCGACCTCAAAGTAGTCCAGCCGAGCGTCTGCGTCCCGTCCATTCGAGACGGACGTCCACTGATCTTGGACGAGCGTCCAGAAGTGAACTGGCGTCCATGCAGCGTCCAGAATCGTATTTTACATACAGAGTCTTCAGACTGCCTTCAGACTAGCGTTCATTCTCCGCCCAGGCATTCTGGACGGGCGTCCGGATATTCAGACGAGCGTCAGGGGCCGACTTACTTCCAGCCGACTTAAAACTCTATAAAAGCACCGCATTATGAAGCCTTAAACCCTAATCTTTTACACAACTCTTTCACGCATACATTTACATAAAAGCTGCGGCCAGAGAACCCTAATTCCATAGAGATGAATTTCTCCAATCCAACGATCTTGTTCAACATGATTGTTGGCTAGAAGCCTTGCAGTGAGTCGACGGAGGAAGCCCGTCATCAACATAACCAACTAGAGAGTTCGATGCTTAAGTTTAGTGAGTTTAATTCATAGTTTTCATTACTTTGGATCTATTCTACATTGTTTATGTTTTGGTTAATTAAGATTCTATGAAACGACTTATTTATCTTTATGCTTGAATGATTATATGAAAGTATATTATTTAAGTTCTATTTTGTTCAAAGTAATGCAATTATTCATGTTATAAGAGATTAGGCATGTTTGATTGAGTAAAAGTTTGGAAACAATCTTGTGATTGCGTTTTGATTGCTGTTTAGTTTGTTTGAAAAGATAAACGAAACCTTAGAAATTTGATCGAAGATATTTGATCGCATTCGTGAAAAATCACTACTAAAAACTATGTCTTTTTAATCACCATCTAGTTTGGATTGTTGGTTGATGGGTGGAATCTAGTTGCCTCGCTGTGTTTTCCTTTACTTGTTTATTAATCGAATCATTAGTTTAATCTTTAGTTAAGTTCTAGTGTTTAAATCTTAAGTTTTTCTTGCTGATTTCCTGCACTTTTCTTTTCTGTTCGTAGTTGAACGTTCGTCCGCAATAGCAGACGCTCGTCCATTAGATTTAGTTTACGGACGTTCGTTCGATAAATTGAACGCTCGTCTAACTTATCTGTTTTCTGTTCGTTTCAGGTTCAGTTTTAGGTTAGTTAATAGTTTTACCTTTTAGTTAGTTTTAACCTTAGTCTAGTTAATGGTTGTGACATAATCGATATAGATTTATACTTGAATTCGATAAACATTCCATTCCCTTAGGACGACCCGATAACATCCTATACTACGATCCTTATACTTGGGGTGTTTCGGTTATAAATTGTAAAACTCGTTTTACCGAACAAGTTTTTGGCGCCGTTGCCGGGGAATCGGTAACGGTTGTCGGATTCTTTTAGGTATAAAATATTATATCGATTCTAATTTTAATTTGTGGGTCTAAATTTTAGAATTACGTTTATTTTTGTTTTCGTTTTACCTTGTTTTATTTGATATTATTTTCCTTCAATTATTTTCCTTAATTTTTGAAAGTTATATTAGTTTCTATAATTTTAGATTAGCTTTTATTTATTTCCTTACGTTCTTTTTAGTTTCCTCAAATATTTCTATTTCGTTTTTAAGTTTTAAGCCTTAGTTAGATTTTCGAAGTCTGGACGAGCGTTTAATAACCCGAACGCCCGTCCATTCTAATCCTGTTCTCTCAAAACGACCGTTCATTTATTTGAACGAGCGTTCGTCTCTGAACGAACGTCCACTAACACTGGACGCCAGTTCAGTCTATTCAATCATCACTTCTTCTCTTCTCTTCTCTTTTCTTTTCTCCCTCTAAACCATCAAACCTTTTCTAAACCTGTTCTAAACAACCCTAAGGTTGATTTCTTCCTTTTTCTTTCTTCTGGTTTATGCAAACGAGAAGTAAGAAGGGACTTCTAATCTTCGATCCCGAGCCTGAACGATCTATTTTTAGAAGGAGGCTTTTCCCTGATTTGGACATAATGGCAGATCAAGATCCACCAATTCCAAATCCTGATCCCCAAGCTCAGTTAAATTTAATCCTTCAGCAGATGCAAGCTCTGCAGCAACAACAGAATCAACAAGCTGGCATAAATCAACAACTTCAACAATTTAGACAAAACCAGCTTAATCAATTGAACCAGGACCCCTACACACCATATCTAAATCAAGATTTTCTCGAGAGGCATAGACCTATTCGTCCTCCTGACATGGGAGGAGTGAATTTCGATCTAAAGAACGGAGTAGTTGCTCTAGTTCAGAATAGCTCTTTCCATGGTACTGGTCAGGAAGATCCACACGACTTCTTATCCACATTCGTACAAATCTGTGAAGCAGGCCATTATCCTGGTGTTGATTCAGAGATCGTAAAGTTGAAGCTATTTCCTTTTGCTTTGAAGGGTGAAGCAAGTCGATGGTTTAAGTCGTTAGCACATCATTCCTCTATACATGGAATGATGTCAAAAGAGCCTTCGCTCTCAAGTGGGTTTCACCAGGCAAGATTATGGAGATGAAACGGGAAATAGCTACTTTCGAGCAACTAGAGGATGAGACTGTTGGCAAAGCTTGGGAGAGATTAAATCTGTTGATGAGGAAGTGCCCCAATCACGGATATGACAGACATGAGTTGTTAGAACTGTTCTATGATGGCGTCTCTCAGCCAAATAGAGACTATCTTGACTCCATAGCTCATGGATCCTTCTTAGGGGGAGGCGATGAGACTGCCTATAGAGTGGCTGAAACCATCGCCAAGAACAATATGTGGTCGACCCCCAAGAAGACCAATGTCGTTAAGAAAGAAGCTGCTGGTAATCCTGATACCAAGTTGTTAGCTGCCCAAATGGAATTGATAAGCAAGCAGCTAGCCAGTCTTCAGACGCAGCCTTCTGATTTAAGTTATCTGGGAATGCAGGTAGGGACGGAGATGACGGAAGAAGTAAATCTAATGGATAATCAAAACCAACCCTTCTGAAACTTTAACCAGAATCAGAGCTACTCGGGATTTCAACGACAAAACTTCAATCAAGCCAAGTCACCACCTGGCCCTTCAAATTCGAATTCTTTCAACTCAAACTCTCAAAGGACAGTTCCTAACTCCCAAAGGCCTCAAGGTGGATGGAACCAAACTCAAAATCATACCACCTCATGTGTCCCTCAACACAAATTTGATGAGCTGGTAGACATGGTGAAGACTCTGTCTACTAGTGTTAAAGCTATTGAGAGACAAGTTGGTCAGATGGCAGACCAGCAAGCAAGCAGACCTCACGGTAAACTTCCGAGTTATACCGAGAGAAATCCGAAAGCTGATGTGAATGTTTGCACTGCCATTACACCTCAGTGGGAGTATGGACAAGAAGAGGAGTTGAATGAAGTAACGTTGAGAAGTGGTAAGAAGGCTGAATCCGGCAAGATGTCGGGAAATGAGTAGCCCCTCCTGACGCCATGAGTTCAGGAGGGGGAAATCAGAAACCACATGCCGAAGAAAGCAACGATGAGGAGCTTAGTGACAATTCTTCGGAGGACGAAAATAATTCTGATGATGAGGAAAGGAAGGAAAGTCAGAAAGCTATATCCCTGACTAAGAAAAAAGAAGAAAAGTTCGTGAGATGGAAGGATAAGCAGGATGAGGCGATAAAGAATCAGGCCACAGGGAATGATAATGCCCTTCCTTATCCCCCAAAAAGGAAAGAGAAAGCCCTCACTAATGACAAGCAGTATGATGGAGTGAGGAGGATGCTTAGAGACACTCAAGTTAGTATGCCCTTAGCCGAGGTATTAACTGAAATGCTTAAATGCTCTAAGTATCTAAAAGAATTCTGTGGGAGTAAGAGAAAGCTTCAGGGGATGGCTGAAGAAGTGCTACGCGAAGATTGCGCGATGGTTTCACAGAAAGTCGTTGTTAAGCGAGGTGACCCTGGCAGACCTTCAATCTCCTGTGAGATCGAAGGCCATTTATTCGAAAATGTCTTATGTGACTCAGGGCCTCTATTAATGTGATGCCATTAAACGTATGCAAAAAGCTCGGGTTAGATAAAAGGATGCGGGAACGCCCTATTTCTCTTCAGATGGTAGATAAATCTAGCCGGTCTGCAGCCGGTTGTGTAGCTAATGTTCTCCTTCAAGTTGAACATTTAGTCTTCCCTACCGACTGGGTTATTCTAGACTATCCACCTGATAAGGAGATGCCTCTAATTCTAGGCCGAACCTTTCTAGACACTTCTAACGCTCTCATCGACTTCTGCAAAGGACAGATTACTCTTAGAGTAGATGACACATCCGTTACCTTCACACGAGGGACATATCCTGAAAGAGCCGTAATTGATGAAATATTGTTTGTCGAAGCTATCTATGAGGACGAAAAAGATGCCTGCTTTGAAGATGCAACGAAGCTGACGGAGATAGGTGTTTTCGAAGTTATTGAGGATCCAGCTGACTGCGGACCATCTTCTAATTCATTACAACCCGTAGTCATTGACGAGTCATCTTCACTCGCTCACACTGAGCCTGTTAGTGAGTTAGAAGCATGGAGATGCCCAGCAACAAACGATGATTTCAAAGAACTGAGTCAGGAAGACTTCATCCCTGGTGAAGAAGAAGCTCTGATGGGTAGTTGGGACGAGGTAGACTTTTGGAGAGAAACTACTCATTGGGAAGTAGATGACTGGGAAGAGCTGGCAGAAGAGCTTAAAGATGAAGAGTTAAGACAAATGATCGATCATAGGAAGAAGGAAGCAAGTGTTGACCGGAGGATTTCTATGGATGAGTTAATCCAGTACCTTTCTACGGTTGAGCCTCGGGAAGATGAGTTATTCTTTAGTCAACCACTCCAAGCTCATAAAGAGAAAGGTGGCCCGTTAAAGTCTAGTATTGAGCAACCACCTATTGATTTAGAGCTCAAACCGCTTCCGAAACACCTTAAGTATATCTTTCTTAAGGATGGAGATAAACTGCCTTTGATCATTTCTTCGAAACTCGACCCTGAGCAAGAAGCACAGCTGATAGAAGTGCTTAAAAAGAATATCCTCGCGTTCGGATGGCAAGTGGGTGATATCCGAGGAATCAGCCCAGATGTATGCATGCATAAAATCCGAACGGAGGAGGGAGCTAAAAAGGTTAGACAACCTCAGAGGAGGCTAAATCCGCACATGCAGGAGGTTGTCAAAAAGAAAATCATCAAATGGCTTGATATGGGAATCATTTATGCCATAGCTGATAGCGAGTGGGTTAGCCCTACTCAAGTTGTGCCAAAGAAGGGCGGAATCACAGTTGAAAAGAATGAAAAAGGGGAGGAAGTTGCCTTACGACTCGTGACAGGCTATAGAGTCTGTATTGACTATCGTAGACTTAACGAGGTTACTGCCAAGGACCACTTTCCCCTACCCTTCATTGACCAGCTTATCGAAAGACTGAGTGGTCACAAGTATTACTGCTTCCTCGATGGATACTCTGGTTACTTCCAGATAGCCATCGATCCCAATGACCAGGAAAAGACCACATTTACCTGTCCATCTGGTACTTTTGCGTTCCGCAGAATGCCATTCGGCTTATGCAACGCACCCGCGACTTTTCAACGTTGCATGTTAGCCATTTTTTATGGACTTGTGGAGCAGTGCATGGAGGTCTTCATGGATGGCTTCTCAGTCTACGGCGACAGCTTTGATGAAATATTAAAGAATCTAGATATGGTACTCCAACGTTGTGTGGAGAAAAATCTGGTCCTTAACTGGGAAAAATGCCATTTTCTAGTAGAAGAAGGAATCGTTTTGGGACACAAGCTGTCCAGTGATGGTATTCAAGTGGATAAGGCTAAGGTAGAAGCCATCGAAAGGATGACGTACCCTAAGACAGTGAAAGAGGTACGAGGTTTTCTAGGACACGTTGGCTTCTACAGGCGGTTTATTCGAGACTTTTCTACTATTGCCAAGCCTTTATCAAATCTTTTGAAAGAAGATGTTGATTTCATATTCGATGCGAAGTGTAAAGAAGCCTTCAATTGTCTGAAAGACAAGCTTATCAGTGCCCCTATTTTAGTTGCACCTGACTGGACCAAGCCTTTCGAGTTGATGTGCGATGCCTCTAATTACGCCGTAGGCGCTGTTTTAGGTCAACGAGTTGATAAAAGGTTCAGGCCCATTTATTATGCGAGCCGCACCTTGAACCCGGCTCAATGCAATTATACCACAACTGAGAAGGAATTCTTAGCTGTTGTTTTTGCCATTGACAAGTTTAGAAGTTATCTTCTAGGGTCTCAAGTTGTTGTTTGGACCGACCATGCAGCCTTGCGCTACCGTATGGACAAAACAGATGCCAAACCAAGGTTACTTCGATGGATTCTGATTTTACAGGAGTTTGACCTTGTGATTAAAGATAAGAAAGGTAGTGAGAATATTGTGGCTGATCATTTATCTCGCTTAGTAAATGAGGGTGCTGAGAACAACAATGCAATAGGCATTGATTTTCCTACTGAGCAATTGATGAAGCTTGAAACGGTTAGGCCGTGGTATGCTGATTACGTCAATTATTTAGCAAGTGGTCATTTAGAAGACATGACGTATCAGGAGAAGAAAAAGTTCTTTTCCGACCTTAAATATCTTGTATGGGAAGATCCTTATTTGTTCAGGGTCTGTAAAGACGGGTTGCTTCGACGGTGTGTTCCTGAGCATGATCAGTGGGATATCCTAGAACAATGCCACAGCGGTCCCACTATGGAACACCGAAGACGGTTGCAAAGATCCTTCAAGCTGGATATACTGGCCGACTCTGTTTAAAGATGCATAAGCCTTTTGTAAAGGTTGTGATAGGTGCCATAGAACTGGACGGCAGAGTAGTAGGATGGAAATGCCACTTAAGCCCATTCTTGAATGCGAAGTTTTCGACGTTTGGGGCATAGATTTTATGGGACCCTTTCCATCTTCGTGCGGTAATAAATATATCCTCGTCTGTGTCGACTATGTTTCCAAGTGGGTTGAAGCCATAGCTACCCAAACTAATGATCATAAAGTCGTGAAGAAATTCTTGCAAAAGAATATCTTTACCAGATTCGGCTGTCCAAGAGCACTCATTAGTGATGAAGGTACCCATTTTTGCAATGCGCCGCTTGATAAAATCCTTGAAAGATATGGTGTCAAACACAAATTTGGTGCACCATATCATCCCCAAACCAGTGGCCAAGTCGAGGTAAGCAACCAGAGCTTGAAAAGAATTTTAGAGAAGACCGTGAACAATAATCGATCTAATTGGAGTCTTAAGTTGGATGACGCATTGTGGGCTTATCGTACTGCATTTAAAACCCCGATGGGCACGTCACCCTTCCAAATGGTCTATGGCAAAGCTTGTCATTTACCTGTCGAACTTGAACACAGAGCTTTCTGGGCAATTAAATTCTTAAATTTCGATAGCCAACTCTGTGGGGAGAAACGGTTGTTACAGTTGAACGAGCTCGACGAATTCAGACTCAGAGCATACGATAATGCTAAGCTTAGCAAGGAAAGAACAAAGATACTCCATGACGCTAAGATCAAGGACCGAGAATTCAAAGTTGGTGAGATGGCTTTACTCTATAATACTAGACTTCACCTGTTTCCGGGTAAACTCAAGTCTAGATGGTCTGGTCCCTTTGAGATTCTCGAGGTTAATCCAAGTGGAGTAATTACTTTGAATGGGTATGGTAATCAAGCTTTTAAAGTGAATGGCCATCGACTTAAGAAATATTTTGGGCAACCGAAGGAAAAGCCTGAGACTCTTTATTTCCAAAGAAGAGATGAGAGTACAGATGTCCTGATTTGTGAAGAGATTCCATCTTATTTCTTTGAGTCAGATGATGACATTCCTACCTCTACCTATGAGGAACCTTCTTCTGAGACTCCTGAGCATGTTAGCACACCTATGCCTATCATCCGCAAGAACAAGAAGAAGAGAGTCAGTGTAGTTTGGAGAGAAAGGTTTCATGACCTTATTGCGCACTTGACTTGTTGTTGTGGTGAAAATCATTTCCGCCCCAATACTTCTAATTCCGATACTGAGGTGGCGGCTGTTAAACCAAAGTGGCCCGATCCGGGTTGATCTTTTGAAATCTTTGTCAAGCTATTGACATTAAAAGAGCGCTCCTAGGAGGCAGCCTAGTTTTCTTTGTTTGTTTTCTTTTCTTAGGTTGTTTTGTTTTCTTGTTTTTAGAAATAGTACTCTAGTGGCGTGTTGATGGTTATTCCTTTTACTCTTGTTGTAAGTGTTTTGTATGTTTGCTCATATACCCTGTGTACCCCGAGATTATATGGTATGTCGAGTGTGGCAGATACTTTTGAGCAGGTTCGCAAGCTTTTATGTCCAGTGTTGCCTATTCAAGTTGTAGCGGTACGTTCATGCTCCGGCCTGACCTCTGCCAACTTTCATCCGACAACCACTGTTGAAACCAACTAAGTTTCTTTTTTTCTTTTATTTGCACATTCTGCGGACATAATGTGATTTAAGTGTGGGGGGGGGTAAATTGGGTATGTTTTCATGCTATATCCTTTGAAATATGAGTGAATGTTAAATTTCCACTAAATTTAAATTTTTGTGAATCTCGAGCATATGATTGAAACTAAATGCTTGCTAGTTGTAGTTTTCTAACGATGATAGTATGTGACTCAGTGAGATAATTATAGCATGTCTTTACTGTTATGAAGATAGTATTCATTTTTCACTCACGAAAGCCTTTGATATTGAAGCGAGATTTTTGAACTATATCCTTTCATTGTTTTAGTGATTTATCTTAGGAAGGTCAGTATAGTAACACCTTAGTTAGACCGTGTGCTGTGAATATCATAAAGTTCGAATGTGATAAGTGATATGTAACTTATGTCTTGAAGAAAAGAATGAATAAGCAATCATAGTAAATACGTGTGTCGGAAGCTGGTCGATGATTTGAGTGAGGTAGGTCATACCACGAATGTCCTATTCCACTATGATGACCAAAAGCTCACGACAGTTAGAAAAAGCTGCCTTATGATTTGAGTAGGTAGGGGATTATCTCGAAATGTCCTATTCTACTATGATGGGTAAAAGCTCATTCTGATATGCGTCAAATTTGGAAATTTTGGAAATGATGAGTAAAAATAAAGTGAAGTCTTTGTTATTATGGATCTTATACCCAGTAGAACCGCATGATATGATGTAGGGATTATCCAACTGAGTGCGTGGGAAGGTTTTGAGTGGAGCTATTACTGCCTATATCTAGGATAATCATTGGATTTTTGAGAGGATATTTCTTTGGAAGGGTTGTTAAATTTGAAAAGGGCTTGTCACACATACACTGAATCTATCTCTGTGATGGTGTTGTTTGCTATAGTTGTTGTATCTTTTGTTACGTGAGTTAGAGATCTATGTGGATTACATGAAAGTTGAGCTATAGTTTTGATTGTTTTGTCCGAGGACGTACAAAAAGCTAAGTGTGGGGGTGTTGTTAAGGCCATATTTATATGATTATTAAGGGTGTATTTCATTATTATTTTCCCCACATTTGCATAATTTACATAAGAATTAAGGGTTTAAGTGCAATTATTAAGTAAGGATGATTTTAGTATGGCTATTTGCAAAATTGGTTATTTTAAGTGTTGAATTGATTGATTTATTATGATTTGGACTTTATTACATTTTTGCAATGTTTATTTATCCTTTAGGAGGCTTAATTTTGAGTGCTATAAGTGGATTAATGAAGCTCAAGTCGAATTATTCAAGATAGAGTTGGAATTGGCTCAAAGAAATTGGATAAAGATGAAGAAATCCGACCTCAAAGCAGTCCAGCCGAGCGTCTGCGTCCCGTCCATTCGAGACGGACGTCCACTGATCTTGGACGAGCGTCCAGAAGTGAACCGGCGTCCATGCAGCGTCCAGAATCGTATTTTACATACAGAGTCTTCAGACTGTGTTTAGGGTGATTTTACATGATTTATAACGTTATATTTTATAACGATTTCCTCCATATTCGTATAATTTGCATAGAAATTAAGGGTTTAATCGAATTATTGAGCAAATGAGTTTTAAAAGTGTTTAAGTGCAAATTTGTGTTGTTTATGTGGTTTCATTGATAAAAATCTTTGAATATGAGATGTTACATTTTGCACGATGTTATCATAAATGTAGGTACGCTTGCATGTTAAATGAGGAGCTTAAACGAAGATCGGATGAAGATTAAGAAGAAAGCTTGATTCGATTCGGCCCAAACTTGGTGACCAAGGTTTTCAAAATATCACATGTAACAATATGTTTTGAGGTCTAAAAGATGGATTTTGAAGAAGATGCCACGAGTTTACGAGTTAAACGAATCAATTTTGTCCAACGCACTTCTACCGTAACCTGTTTTTCGATGGAAATTTGACCCGACTTAGAGGCATTTTCATGGGAAGAGTTCTGGACCAAAGTTGTAGATAATAAAATGAGCTTTCCAACGCATTTTTAATCACGTCAATCGGAGGTCTACAACTCAAGTTATGATTTTTTTACCGAACTGCTGGAATTACGGACGAACCGGAGATAATTTTAGCTCACATGGTTGCATGTTACTCCATGTGAAGACTAATGATGGCAATGATTCCTCCCCAACAAACTCCACATGCTTGTAACTAACTCTTGTATGACTCATCCCCGGCAACGGCGCCAAAAACTTGTTACGTCGAAAAGTCTTAAGGCTCTACTACCTATAAAACTTGTTCGCGGTTAAAAACAGGTTCTAAAATTTATTTAAAAACCGACGTCAGCCCCAAGTGCAAAAGCTTGCAGCTAGTGGTGAAACCGGGTCGTATCCGCAGGGACTTGTATGAAAATAACTTTTGCTTTCGATTTCTTTTTAGTGATGATTATGATCTTGAAAACTAGAAATAAAATAAAGGTTGCAAAAGTGAAAAGAAAGACGATACGTGAAAATTTGTTTAGAGAAAGATTAAAACAACTAGAACACACCGTTGATCCACCACCCCACCGAAATTAACAAGAAAGACACACATTCATTCGTAAGTCTTGGATTATTATCTGCTAAAGAGGCATTTTCCCTTTCGGTTCATCGCCTTTTAATTAGTTCACCATTCTCGGTACAACTAAAGCATTTACGGATCAAAGATATGGATATAAAATCCTAATCTAACAATATTCTCCCTCAACTTACGTATGTTGGAAGAATATCATCACTCTCCTTCACGGTAATCTACGAATTCATCAACTTTCATATCTAAATTCGATTAGCATGCAACACACATATAGTTCATACACATTGCACATAGACAAAGTAAACATGAAGGAAGAACAAGAAAGCTTACTAGAACAAATGAAAACGAAATCCTTGTTTATTCTAGTGATGGTAGCTTCACAATGGTGGTTCTAGCCTGGAGTCCTTAGCCAATCATCCTCGATTATGATTTTAGAATCGGGGCCGTAGCTCCAGCATTACAACAGTACTACTATTCTAATTTATTCTCGGCATAACGGCTACAGAGTATTTACATAAAAGACGGGAAAAGTAAAAGCTTGGCCAAGAGTGACCAAGGAGGGGCGCCTATTACAAGTGAAGATGGGGGGTTTTATAGCCTAAGCATCAAGGGAATATGCTTAGAATACTGATCAAGAAAAGACTACCTTCACCTGCCCCTCTGGTACCTTCGCTTACCGAAGGATGCCATTTGGTCTTTGTAACGCACCGGCTACATTTCAAAGATGTATGCTGGCTATCTTCAATGGTTTAGTGGAGAAGGTGATGGAGATTTTTATGGATGACTTCTCTGTGTTCGGGGACAGTTTCGACCACTGTTTACACAATCTTGATAAAGTTCTGTCCCGGTGCATAGAGAAGGACTTAGTCTTAAATTGGGAGAAGTGCCACCTAATGGTGGAAGAAGGAATTGTTCTTGGACACAAGGTGTCCAAGGAAGGTATAGAGGTTGACAAAGCGAAGGTAAAAGCTATTGAAAAAATGACATACCCCAAAACTGTAAGAGAAGTAAGAGGATTCTTGGGTCATGTCGGATTCTATAGGCGGTTCATTAAAGACTTTTCTAAGATAGCCAAGCCTTTGTCAACTCTCTTAAGAGAGGATGTGAAATTTGTTTTCACCCCCGAGTGTGAAAGAGCTTTTAAAGAATTAAAAGACAAGTTGATTACCTCGCCAATTCTTATAGCACCCGACTGGAAAGCTCCCTTCGAGCTTATGTGTGATGCTTCTAATTATGTAGTCGGAGCGGTGCTAGGTCAGAGAGTGGACGGCAGGTTCCAACCTATCTACTACGCTAGTCACACTTTAAACCCAGCACAAGTAAATTATGCAACAACCGAGAAGGAGTTGTTGGCAGTAGTTTTTGCCATGGATAAATTTAGAAGCTATTTTCTTGGGTCGGAGGTTACGGTTTGGACAGACCATTCTGCATTAAAGTATTTGTTGAGCAAGGCTGATGCCAAGCCTCGTTTGTTGAGATGGATCTTGATTTTACAAGAGTTTGATGTTCATATCCGGGACAAGAAGGGTAGCGAGAATGTGGTAGCTGATCACATGTCTCGGCTGACCGATGATCCTCGGGTAGAGTCAGATGAGATTGGAATTGATTTTCCAACTGAGCAACTCATGACCATTGATGTGTGCGAGGTTGCTCCTGCCCATGCGGGAAAAGGTTCTCATTGGTTTGCACCCTTTGCAAACTTCTTGAGCGGCAGATATCTGGACCCTGACCGACATATCAGCAAAAGAAGAAATTCTTTTTGGATTTGAACTATTATGTGTGGGACGACCCTATTCTCTTCAAGCGTTGTAAGGATGGATTACTCCGTAGGTGTGTCCCCGAGTTCGAGCAGAGGGACATTATGGAGCAATGCCATGACGGACCTGTGGGAGGTCACTATGGAGCTGGGAAGGCTACTGCGAAGATTTTTCAATCCGGTTTCTACTGGCCGACAATTTTTAAGGATACAGAGATTTTTGTAAAGGGTGTGACCGGTGCCAGCGCACCGGTAAACTTTCTCGGCGAATGGACATGCCCCTCCACCCCATTCAAGAATGCGAGGTTTTCGACGTATGGGGTATTGACTTCATGGGACCATTTCCATCCTCGTATGGGAACAAGTACATTCTGGTCTGCGTCGACTACGTGTCAAAGTGGGTAGAGGCAATAGCAACACCGCGGAACGACCACAAGGTGGTCAAGAACTTTCTGAGGAAAAATATTTTTACACGGTTTGGCTGTCCACGAGCTCTCATCAGTGACGAGGGAACTCACTTCTGCAATACTCCATTAGAAAAGATTTTAGAACGATATGGGGTAAAACACAAAACTGCTACCCCTTATCACCCTCAGACGAGTGGACAAGTTGAAGTAAGTAACCGAAGCCTGAAAAGCATTCTTGAGAAGACGGTGAACTCTCATAGGACGGACTGGAGTCAAAAAATAGATTATGTACTCTGGGCCTACAGGACAGCTTTCAAAACTCCTATTGGCACGTCTCCGTTTCAGATGGTTTATGGTAAGGCCTGCCACCTGCCAATCGAGCTTGAGCACAGAGCATTCTGGGCTATTAAATTCTTGAATTTCAATAGCCAGTTATGCAGAGAAAAGCGATTGTTGCAGTTACAGGAGCTTGATGAGTTCAGACTCCAGGCCTACGAGAGCTCAAGAATCAATAAGGAGAGGACTAAGCTTCTTCACGACAAGAAAATCAAGCATAGAGAATTCAAAGCGGGCGAATGGGTTTTACTATATAATACCAGGTTACATCTGTTTCCTGGTAAACTACGCACCCGTTGGTCTGGCCCTTTTCAAATCTCTCAGGTTTTCCCTAGTGGAGCAGTCGAATTGAAAAATAAGCAGGGTGAGTTGTTCAGAGTAAATGGTCATCGTTTGAAACACTATATTGGTCAACAAAAGGAACGACCGGTGGTTTTCCATCTAAAAGACGTCCCTAGTCAAGATAGCTCCGATTCTTCGGCACCTGATGATGTACATCTCTGTGACTTCTTTGATGATGTTGTGATTACTGATGATACACCTCGGCTTGTGGAACTGAAATCTAAAAAGAAGAAGAGAAGAATCATAGGAACTAAGTGGATACAGAAGTTTACTGATATGGCCAATACATTGGCGAGACTTTGTTTTTGTGGGATCCATACTATTGACCCCAAGGAATCAAGAATGATTCCGGAAAGAGGCCTCATTGGCCTGACCCGGGTTGAAAATTTTTGGGTTGTCGAGCAAACGACATTAACCAAAAGCGCTACCGGGAGGCAACCCATTTAAAAAAAAAACAAAAACAAAAACTCTACATTTTGGATGATACTTTACTCATACTTTGGATAATAGTTTTCTAATACTTCGGATTGATTTTCATTTTGTTTCGCCAAGTCTCAGGATGAATGTTTGAATGTCATTAAAGAGGGAACGATTAGGTGGTTATCCGAAAATCCCGAGATACAGCAAAGATAAAATTCAAATACATCATTTCTTAGATTTAGGTTGTTAGAACAATTTGAAATAACCCTTGAGGATCTGGTTATAAAAGACTCATAGTTAATATTTTGTCACATATTTCATATCATGATCTAGTCTGTTTTAAATTTTCAAATAATGTGTGACGTGTATTAGTTCAACTACTATGAAACTAAGGGAATAGGAAATTCAAAGCTAACCGAGTTGACATTTTATTGTCTAGTCGAGCTCCCGACTATAATTAAGCCCTACTAGGACGGTAACCTAGATTTTTTTTTTGTGTGTAGTTTATTTCTGTTTTGTTTCTCTAGTTGTTGCTAATGTTTAGATGATATTGCCTTGTCTATCATCTTTTGTGCCCCTATCCCCGAGGTACGTCTTGTTTTTCCATGGTGTGCAGGATATTTGCGATAGCGATTGTGAGCTTTTAGATAAATCAGTTTACCGGTGGATGGTCCACAGTCTACTGCTTTCATCAAGCATTTCTGGATCCGATTCGCGACCACTTCCAGAATTGCCACCTTCGAATTACAACCAGCTAAGTATTTCTTATTTTGCACATGCCGAGGACATCATGTAACTTAAGTGTGGGGGAGGGTTATATATGTTGTCTTGGTTTTAAACGTTAGGGTTATATATGTTGTCTTGGTTTTAAACGTTTATACTATTTATATATATATATGATTATGTGCATATTTTCATTTTATAACTACTATATTCCACTCATTATTCATCGAGGTCGATGTCAATTCGTAAGTGGGGAGTAGAGTAAGTTATAAAATTTTGAAAATATTAAAAATTAACGCTATAATTAAAATAAGTATATTGATTGCTTAACACTTAGTTTTATTTTTCCTAAAGTAGAAATAAGATAGTATATAATTAATATAATAAATTTAATATATTTTGATAGAATAAGTTTTAGTTAAGTAAAATAGATTAGATGTATTATGATTATATTATATATGTCAGTTTTAGATTTTTATAAGATCTTAAGTATATGTAACTATACATAAATATTATTGAGTATTGTTGATTTGAAATTAGACAGATACGCTTATATTTATAATGAAATGTTAGAATAATTTTCTTTACGAAATAAGTATGATTATGGAATCAGACCAAGGATGACGATTTTTGGCATAATAAAGTTAGATAGGTGCTAATATATTTGACCTCACCTCATGACACTTGCAAAATAGTCGATTCTGGCAATGAGTTCGGATATGTTAGTATTCTATGAAAAAAAAAAAACAAATCACCTCGAGTCCATTTGGATACTGCCCCAATTGGGGAGTGTGGTTTACCTTGGACAGTATGGGTTTGAGTGATCTCAGGGTGACTGCCTCTAAAGTTTGGGGAGAGTGTTATACTTTTGAGACACGACGATTAAAAAAAATATAATAAATAATATTGGGTTGTAATTTGATAAAAAAAAAAGGTTTTTGAGATGAAAGTTAAGTACGTACAACCTATCTTCTTCTTTTGATAATTCTTTATTTTTCCTTTTGATCAAACACCCAGATCCTGATCGTTATACTAAGTCCTTGATTCCAATTATTTCATATGAGTTAAGATTAGAGAATAATTTTACTTTTTATTATATTTACTAAGTAAATTGTGTAGAATTTCATTTAAATGATATTTGATAAATAATTTATCTAAGTTATATACACTTTTTATCTTATTAATTTCTAAGAAAGATATATTTAATATATTTATAATATTGAAATGATATTTTGTTAACTTGAAAGTTAATCTACCAAGCATATCATTTTTATTGTAGTTTTTATATGTTACCGCTTATTTTTGCTCGGGACGAGCAAAAGCTAATTGTGGGGGAGTTGTTTAGGGTGATTTTACATGATTTATAACGTTATATTTTATAACGATTTCCTCCATATTCGTATAATTTGCATAGAAATTAAGGGTTTAATCGAATTATTGAGCAAATGAGTTTTAAAAGTGTTTAAGTGCAAATTTGTGTTGTTTATGTGGTTTCATTGATAAACATCTTTGAATATGAGATGTTACATTTTGCACGATGTTATCATAAATGTAGGTACGCTTGCATGTTAAATGAGGAGCTTAAACGAAGATCGGATGAAGATTAAGAAGAAAGCTCGATTCGAATAAAGAAAGCTTGATTCGATTCGGCCCAAACTTGGTGACCAAGGTTTTCAAAATATCACATGTAACAATATGTTTTGAGGTCTAAAAGATGGATTTTGAAGAAGATGCCACGAGTTTACGAGTTAAACGAATCAATTTTGTCCAACGCACTTCCACCGTAGCCTGTTTTTCGATGGAAATTTGACCCGACTTAGAGGCATTTTCAGGGGAAGAGTTCTTGACGAAAGTTGTAGATACTAAAATGAGATTTCCAACGCATTTTGAATCACGTCAATCGGAGGTCTACAACTCAAGTTATGATTTTTTTACCGAACTGCTGGAATTACGGACGAACCGGAGATAATTTTAGCTCACATGGTTGCATGTTACTCCATGTGAAGACTAATGATGGCAATGATTCCTCCCCAACAAACTCCACATGCTTGTAACTAACTCTTGTATGACTCATCCCCTTCACATGCTAAGTAATCATCACCTCCCACATGCTTCCTAACAAACTTAGGATATTCTAAGCATATTCCCTTGATGCTTAGGCTATAAAACCCCCCATCTTCACTTGTAATAGGCGCCCTCCTTGGTCACTCTTGGCCAAGCTTTTACTTTTCCCGTCTTTTATGTAAATACTCTGTAGGCGTTATGCCGAGAATAAATTAGAATAGTAGTACTGTTGTAATGCTGGAGCTACGGCCCTGATTCTGAAATCATAATCGAGGATGATTGGCTAAGGACTCCAGGCTAGAACCACCATTGTGAAGCTACCATCACCAGAATAAATAAGGATTTCGTTTTCATTTGTTCTAGTAAGGTTTCTTGTTCTTCCTTCATGTTTACTTTGTCTATGTGCAATGTGTATGAACTATATGTGTGTTGCATGCTAATCGAATTTAGATACGAAAGTTGATGAATTCGTAGATTACCGTGAAGGAGAGTGATGATATTCTTCCAACATACGTAAGTTGAGGGAGAATATTGTTAGATTAGGATTTTATATCCATATCTTTGATCCGTAAATGCTTTAGTTGTACCGAGAATGGTGAACTAATTAAAAGGCGATGAACCGAAAGGGAAAATGCCTCTTTAGCAGATAATAATCCAAGACTTACGAATGAATGTGTGTCTTTCTTGTTAATTTCGGTGGGGTGGTGGATCAACGGTGTGTTCTAGTTGTTTTAATCTTTCTCTAAACAAATTTTCATGTATCGTCTTTCTTTTCACTTTTGCAACCTTTATTTTATTTCTAGTTTTCAAGATCATAATCATCACTAAAAAGAAATCGAAAGCAAAAGTTATTTTCAAACAAGTCCCTGCGGATACGACCCAGTTTCACCACTAGCTGCAAGCTTTTGCACTTGGGGCTGACGTCGGTTTTTAAATAAATTTTAGAACCTATTTTTAACCGCGAACAAGTTTTATAGGTAGTAGAGCCTTAAGACTTTTCGACGTAACAGACTGCCTTCAGACTAGCGTTCATGCTCCGCCCAGGCATTCTGGACGGGCGTCCGGATATTCAGACGAGCGTCCGGGGCCGACTTACTTCCAGCCGACTTAAAACTCTATAAAAGCACCGCATTATGAAGCCTTAAACCCTAATCTTTTACACAACTCTTTCACACATACTTTTACATAAAAGCTGCGGCCAGAGAACCCTATTTCCATAGAGATGAATTTCTCCAATCCAACGATCTTGTTCAACATGATTGTTGGCTAGAAGCCTTGCAGTGAGTCGACGGAGGAAGCCCGTCATCAACATAACCAACTAGAGAGTTCGATGCTTAAGTTTAGTGAGTTTAATTCATAGTTTTCATTACTTTGGATCTATTCTACATTGTTTATGTTTTGTTGAATTAAGATTCTATGAAACGACTTATTTATCTTTATGCTTGAATGATTATATGAAAGTATATTATTTAAGTTCTATTTTGTTCAAAGTAATGCAATTATTCATGTTATAAGAGATTAGGCATGTTTGATTGAGTAAAAGTTTGGAAACAATCTTGTGATTGCGTTTTGATTGCTGTTTAGTTTGTTTGAAAAGATAAACGAAACCTTAGAAATTTGATTGAAGATATTTGATCGCATTCGTGAAAAATCACTACTAAAAACTATGTCTTTTTAATCACCATCTAGTTTGGATTGTTGGTTGATGGGTGGAATCTAGTTGCCTCGCTGTGTTTTCCTTTACTTGTTTATTAATCGAATCATTAGTTTAATCTTTAGTTAAGTTCTAGTGTTTAAATCTTAAGTTTTTCTTGCTGATTTCCTGCACTTTTCTTTTCTGTTCGTAGTTGAACGTTCGTCCGCAATAGCAGACGCTCGTCCATTAGATTTAGTTTACGGACGTTCGTTCGATAAATTGATCGATCGTCTATCTTATTTGTTTTCTGTTCGTTTCAGGTTCAGTTTTAGGTTAGTTAATAGTTTTACCTTTTAGTTAGTTTTAACCTTAGTCTAGTTAATGGTTGTGACATAATCGATATAGATTTATACTTGAATTCGATAAACATTCCATTCCCTTATGACGACCCGATAACATCCTATACTACGATCTTTATACTTGGGGTGTTTCGGTTATAAATTGTAAAACTCGTTTTACCGAACAAGTACTGATGTGATATCGACCAGAACGATAAATAAGGCATGCTGACGCAAACGGCAAGAAAACGGAGGCCAGAATGGCCTTGTAGAAGGAATCAAATATCACACAGTTAGGTAGTCTATGGATACAAAAAAAATTATGAAATAAAACATTTGTAATTCTCTTTTAAGTACTGATGTGATATCGACCAGAACGATAAATAAGGCACGCCGGCGCAAACGGCAAGCAAAACGGAGGCCAGAATGGCCTTGTACAAGGAATCAAATATCACACAGTTAAGTACTCTATGGGTACGAAAAAAAGTACGAAAAAAAACGTTTGCAATTCTCTTTGAATTACTGATGTGATATCGACCAGAACGATAAATAAGGCACGCCGGCACAAACGGCAAGCAAAACGGAGGCCAGAATGGCCTTGTACAAGGAATCAAAAATCACACAGTTAAGTACTCTATGGGTACGAAAAAAAGTACGAAAAAAAATGTTTGTAATTCTCTTTGAAGTACTGATGTGATATCGACCAGAACGATAAATAAGGCACGCCGGCGCAAACGGCAAGAAAAACGGAGGCCAGAATGGCCTTGTACAAGGAATCAAATATCACACAGTTAGGTAGTCTATGGGTACGAAAAAAAGTACGAAATAAAAAGTTTGTAATTCTCTTTGAAGTACTGATGTGATATCGACCAGAACGATAAATAAGGCACGCCGGCGCAAACGGCAAGCAAAACGGAGGCCAGAATGGCCTTGTACAAGGAATCAAAAATCACACGTTAAGTACTCTATGGGTACGAAAAAAAGTACGAAAAAAAACGTTTGTAATTCTCTTTGAAGTACTGATGTGATATCGACCAGAACGATAAATAAGGCACGCCGGCGCAAACGGCAAGCAAAACGGAGGCCAGAATGGCCTTGTACAAGGAATCAAAAATCACACAGTTAAGTACTCTATGGGTACGAAAAAAAGTACGAAAAAAAACGTTTGTAATTCTCTTTGAATTACTGATGTGATATCGACCAGAACGATAAATAAGGCACGCCGGCACAAACGGCAAGCAAAACGGAGGCCAGAATGGCCTTGTACAAGGAATCAAAAATCACACAGTTAAGTACTCTATGGGTACGAAAAAAAGTACGAAAAAATGTTTGTAATTCTTTTGAAGTACGATGTGATATCGACCAGAACGATAAATAAGGCACGCCGCAAACGGCAAGAAAACGGAGGCCGTAATGGCCTTGTACAAGGAATCAAATATCACACGCTTAGTAGTCTATGGGTACGAAAAAAAGTACTAAATAAAACGTTTGTAATTTCTTTGAAGTATTGATGTGATATCGACCAGAACGATAAATAAGGCACGCCGGCGCAAACGGTAAGCAAAACGGAGGCCAGAATGGCCTTGTACAAGGAATCAAATATCACACAGTTAAGTACTCTATGGGTACGAAAAAAAGTACGAAAAAAAACGTTTGCAATTCTCTTTGAATTACTGATGTGATATCGACCAGAACGATAAATAAGGCACGCCGGCACAAACGGCAAGCAAAACGGAGGCCAGAATGGCCTTGTACAAGGAATCAAAAATCACACAGTTAAGTACTCTATGGATACGAAAAAAATGTTTGTAATTCTCTTTGAAATCTTGATGTGATATCGACCAGAACGATAAATAAGGCCCGGCATAAGCGGCAAGAAAAACGGAGGCAGAATGGCCTTGTACAAGAATCAAATATCACATTAAGTACTCTATGGGTACGAAAAAATGAAAAAACGTTTGCAATTCTCTTTGAATTACTGATGTGATATCGACCAGAACGATAAATAAGGCACGCCGGCACAAACGGCAAGCAAAACGGAGGCCAGAATGGCCTTGTACAAGGAATCAAAAATCACACAGTTAAGTACTCTATGGGTACGAAAAAAAGTACGAAAAAAATGTTTGTAATTCTCTTTGAAGTACTGATGTGATATCGACCAGAACGATAAATAAAGAATGCCGGCGCAAACGGCAAGCAAAACGGAGGCCAGAATGGCCTTGTACAAGGAATCAAATATCACACAGTTAGGTAGTCTATGGGTACGAAAAAAAGTATGAAATAAAACGTTTGTAATTCTCTTTGAAGTACTGATGTGATATCGACCAGAACGATAAATAAGGCACGCCGGCGCAAACGGCAAGCAAAAACGGAGGCCAGAATGGCCTTGTACAAGGAATCAAATATCACGTTAAGTACTCTATGGTACGAAAAAATAAACGTTTGCAATTCTCTTTGAATACGATGTGATATCGACGAACGATAAATAAGGCACGCCGGCACAAACGGCAAGCAAAAGCGGAATGGCCTTGTACAAGGAATCAAAAATCACGTTAAGTACTCTATGGGTACGAAAAAAGTCTGAAAAAATGTTTGTAATTCTCTTTGAAGTACTGATGTGATATCGACCAGAACGATAAATAAGGAACGCGGCGCAAACGGCAAGCAAAACGGAGGCCAGAATGGCCTTGTACAAGGAATCAAATATCACACAGTTAGGTAGTCTATGGGTACGAAAAAAAGTACGAAATAAAACGTTTGTAATTCTCTTTGAAGTACTGATGTGATATCGACCAGAACGATAAATAAGGCACGCGGCGCAAACGGCAAGCAAAACGGAGGCCAGAATGGCCTTGTACAAGAATCAAATATCACAGTTAAGTACTCTATGGGTACGAAAAAAATATGAAAAAACGTTTGCAATTCTCTTTGAATTCTTGATGTGATATCGACCAGAACGATAAATAAAGCGCCGGCACAAACGGCAAGCAAAAGCGGAGGCCAGAATGGCCTTGTACAAGAATCAAAAATCACATTAAGTACTCTATGGTACGAAAAAAGAAAAAAAAAATGTTTGTAATTCTCTTTGAAATCTTGATGTGATATCGACGAGCGATAAATAAAACGCCGGCATAAAGCGGCAAGAAAAGCGGAGGCGAATGGCCTTGTACAAGGAATCAAATATCACACAGTTAGGTAGTCTATGGGTACGAAAAAAGTACGAAATAAAACGTTTGTAATTCTCTTTGAAGTACTGATGTGATATCGACCAGAACGATAAATAAGGCACGCCGGCGCAAACGGCAAGCAAAACGGTACAAGGAATCAAATATCACACAGTTAAGTACTCTATGGGTACGAAAAAAAGTACGAAAAAAAAAGTTTGCAATTCTCTTTGAATTCTTGATGTGATATCGACCAGAACGATAAATAAGGCACGCCGGCACAAACGGCAAGCAAAATGGAGGCCAGAATGGCCTTGTACAAGGAATCAAAAATCACACAGTTAAGTACTCTATGGGTACGAAAAAAAGTACGAAAAAAATCGTTTGTAATTCTCTTTGAAGTACTGATGTGATATCGACCAGAACGATAAATAAGGCACGCCGGCGCAAACGGCAAGCAAAACGGAGGCCAGAATGGCCTTGTACAAGGAATCAAATATCACACAGTTAAGTACTCTATGGGTACGAAAAAATACGAAATAAAACGTTTGTAATTCTCTTTGAAATCTTGATGTGATATCGACGAGCGATAAATAAGGCACGGCGCAAACGGCAAGCAAAAGCGGAGGCAGAATGGCCTTGTACAAGAATCAAATATCACACAGTTAAGTACTCTATGGAGTACGAAAAAAAGTGAAAAAAACGTTTGTAATTCTCTTTGAATTCTTGATGTGATATCGACGAGCGATAAATAACGCGCCCGGCACAAGCGGCAAGCAAAGCGGAGGCAGAATGGCCTTGTACAAGAATCAAAAATCACAGTTAAGTACTCTATGGATACGAAAAAAAGTCTGAAAAAAACGTTTGTAATTCTCTTTGAAATCTTGATGTGATATCGACGAGCGATAAATAAGGCACGCCCGGCACAAGCGGCAAGCAAAGCGGAGGCCAGAATGGCCTTGTACAAGGAATCAAAAATCACACAGTTAAGTACTCTATGGGTACGAAAAAAAGGAAAAAAACGTTTGTAATTCTCTTTGAAATCTTGATGTGATATCGACGAACGATAAATAAGGCACGCCGGCACAAGCAAAAGCGGAGGCGAATGGCCTTGTACAAGAATCAAAAATCACAGTTAAGTACTCTATGGGTACGAAAAAAAGTGAAAAAAACGTTTGTAATTCTCTTTGAAGTACTGATGTGATATCGACGAACGATAAATAACACGCCGGCACAAACGGCAAGCAAAAGCGGAGGCGAATGGCCTTGTACAAGGAATCAAAATCACGTTAAGTACTCTATGGGTACGAAAAAAGAAAAAAACGTTTGTAATTCTCTTTGAAGTACTGATGTGATATCGACCAGAACGATAAATAAGGCACGCCGGCGCAAACGGCAAGCAAAACGGAGGCCAGAATGGCCTTGTACAAGGAATCAAAAATCACAGTTAAGTACTCTATGGAGTACGAAAAAAGTTTGTAATTCTCTTTGAAGTACTGATGTGATATCGACCAGAACGATAAATAAGGCACGCCGG
Organism: Gentiana dahurica var. dahurica; assembly: GCA_024500145.1. Taxonomy (NCBI): domain Eukaryota; kingdom Viridiplantae; phylum Streptophyta; class Magnoliopsida; order Gentianales; family Gentianaceae; genus Gentiana; species Gentiana dahurica. The sequence goes on from CM044897.1 coordinate 54,905,191, forward strand.
CACAAACGGCAAGCAAAACGGAGGCGAATGGCCTTGTACAAGGAATCAAAAATCACACAGTTAAGTACTCTATGGGTACGAAAAAAATATGAAAAAATGTTTGTAATTCTCTTTGAAGTACTGATGTGATATCGACCAGAACGATAAATAAAACGGCGCAAACGGCAAGAAAAACGGAGGCCAGAATGGCCTTGTACAAGAATCAAATATCACAGTTAAGTACTCTATGGGTACGAAAAAAGTATGAAAAAAACGTTTGTAATTCTCTTTGAAGTACTGATGTGATATCGACGAACGATAAATAAAACGCGGCACAAACGGCAAGCAAAACGGAGGCGAATGGCCTTGTACAAGGAATCAAAAATCACGATTAAGTACTCTATGGGTACGAAAAAAATATGAAAAAACGTTTGTAATTCTCTTTGAAATCCTGATGTGATATCGACGAACGATAAATAAGGCACGCCGGCACAAGCGGCAAGCAAAACGGAGGCGAATGGCCTTGTACAAGAATCAAAATCAATTAAGTACTCTATGGAGTACGAAAAAAAAAAAACGTTTGTAATTCTCTTTGAAATCTTGATGTGATATCGACGAACGATAAATAAAGGCCGGCACAAGCGGCAAGCAAAGCGGAGGCGAATGGCCTTGTACAAGGAATCAAAAATCACGATTAAGTACTCTATGGATGCGAAAAAAATCTGAAAAAAATGTTTGTAATTCTCTTTGAAATCTTGATGTGATATCGACGAACGATAAATAAACGCCGGGCAAACGGCAAGAAAAACGGAGGCGAATGGCCTTGTACAAGAATCAAAATCACACAGTTAAGTACTCTATGGGTACGAAAAAAAGTGAAAAAAAGCGTTTGTAATTCTCTTTGAAATCTTGATGTGATATCGACGAGCGATAAATAAGGCGCGGTATAAGCGGCAAGCAAAGCGGAGGCGAATGGCCTTGTACAAGAATCAAAAATCACCAGTTAAGTACTCTATGGAGTACGAAAAAATCTGAAAAAAACGTTTGTAATTCTCTTTGAAATCTTGATGTGATATCGACGAACGATAAATAAAGGCCGGCACAAACGGCAAGCAAAGCGGAGGCGAATGGCCTTGTACAAGGAATCAAATATCACAGTTAAGTACTCTATGGGTACGAAAAAAGTCGAAAAAAACGTTTGTAATTCTCTTTGAAGTACTGATGTGATATCGACGAACGATAAATAAAACGCCCGGCACAAGCGGCAAGCAAAAGCGGAGGCCAGAATGGCCTTGTACAAGAATCAAAATCCACAGTTAAGTACTCTATGGGTACGAAAAAAGTCTGAAAAAACGTTTGCAATTCTCATTGAATTACTGATGTGATATCGACCAGAACGATAAATAAGGCACGCCGGCACAAACGGCAAGCAAAACGGAGGCCAGAATGGCCTTGTACAAGGAATAAAAAATCACACAGTTAAGTACTCTATGGGTATGAAAAAAAGAATGAAATTTTTTTTTTGTAATTCTCTTTGAAGTACTGATGTGATATCGACCAGAACGATAAATAAGGCACGCCGGCGCAAACGGCAAGAAAAACGTGTTGGAATAGTGTCCTAAACCCAATCGGGTTGGACCGGATCCGACCGGGTCGGATCATTTCTACTGTTTCTTTATGTTTGTACATATATTAAATGGCTTTTCTGTTGTCATATATCTGTTCTTCTAAAGAACCAATTATGAATTGTTATATGGTAACGTCCTTAGTATTAAACTGTGGTAGAGAAACCATGATAGGCGATTATGGTTGATGAGATCTCTAATCACTTTAATAAGTTTGATACTTAAATGTCTCTAGGCTGATGTACTATTAAACAGGGCATTGATAGTATAAACAGACTAGCACGTATTAGATGTCTTCTGTCTTTAAGGGCAGGGATAGATCTCGTCTATCGAAGTGTAGAGACACTTGGACTGTACGTGGGCGTGTATTAGAGAATGCGTACGTTAGACTGACCCACTTACACAGATAAGTGTCACACTATGTGGCGGTTGTGTAATTATCCTTTAGACCGGAGTCTTCATGGCATCACGGTGTGGATTGTCATGCTTTGACACTATTGAGGTTTCCCCTAGCCACGGGGCGATCATGCGGTAGTGATTGGGTATGATACTGAAGCATGCGGAGTATACATGATTGGTCGTCCGGGAATCGCGTATCCTATGATTGGGATTGAATATCCGAAATGGCCTTCTTATAAGGAATGTCTTACTCTCGTGAATCTTTGCAAAGTGGGAGTAAATGTGTTACTTCGAGAGAGCATGATATCCAGATTATAAGATACGGTCGTTGATGTTTTGACACTCGACTAACGACCGTATGGATATTATTACTGCGATAGGATTGTAAGTTACACGGTAACTGTTTCACATGAAAGGTAGTAGTCATTGCATTTGACTCTTCCGATGATTGGGGTCACGGTGTGTTGCTAGACGCTATCCCGTGATCGTTAGGCATGAAGGGCATTTTCGTAATTTGCACTTTGTGTCTACGGCCAACATATTAGGAAGCCTATCGGGTCACACACATAAGAACATCTAGCGGATTAAAATGTGGTTATAGATGATAACCAAATAAGGAAAGTTTATCTCGAGACTATAAAGGTTATAGTGGTAAATTAATATGGTGGTATTTATTTATTATGAATAAATTAAATACAAGATATTAATTATATTAATTAAAGAATATTCCGGAAGCCAATTTGTTGGTCAAAGGGGCGCCACATTTAATGTGTATGAGATACACTTGGATTGTGCAATTTAATTAATGGTATTACCATATATTAATATAAGATATTAATATATAAATATATATATAGTCACATGCGTGACTTGCACTTGAATGTGCTTGTGCACATTTGTTTTTAAGATATATATATATGTATAGATTTATTTGTGTGATATATACACATGTGTAAATTGATTTATGGTAATATAATAAAAGATAAATATTGTCAATATAAGATCTTGACAATATCTTGGAAATATTCAATATGAGATATTGACAAAATCCTAGATTTATTTGATATGAGATATTATAATAAATGAGATAAATCAATCAATTATATTTTCCTTATTTTATTGGGAAAAGGTTTTCTTCTCCTCCACACTCATTGGGGCGCCACTTTTATTATAAATAGGAGGTGGGTGTCAAGCTCTTTTGTACAACACAATTCCAAGAACTAATAGTTCTTGTGTAAAATAGAGAGCATCCTATAGAGAGTTGGAGAGAGGGGAAAAAGGCCGGTCTAGCAACCGGTGTTTTCCAATAGCAATCCATGATGGGATTCCGGCGGGCTGTTCGTGTGGACTAGCGGTAGAGGCCGAACACTTGGGCGGCTCTTTGCAGAACTACTCTCCTTAGACGGTCAAAGCGTCGATCTTTTAGATCAACCAAGGTAACCACCGTCTACTAACTTGTTTGTTTATTGCTTAAACGAAGTCGATCCTGGTTAAAAGGAAATAAAATTTTAAATTCCGCTGCGTTCCCGCGTAGATTTCCTAACAGTGGTATCAGAGAGAGCTTGAGCTTAAGCAATAAGCATGTTATTATGCGTAGTTAATTTTATCGTTTAAATCACGTAATTAAAAGATGAAAGATTTTTGATTTGCAAAATTGATACATGAAAAGAAAAAAAAAAGGATCGGGTGGTGCTCGGCCGATTGGCGGCGGCACCACCACCGGCGGCGGCTGGGCGGCGGCGGCGGCAGCAGGGCAACCTGCTGCCGGCAGTCGGTTGACCGGTCAATGCTGGCGGATCTCCAAATTTTTGTTTTGTGTATTTTGTGATTCAATATGGTTCATAGTTGTGATTAAAATCTCCTTTGTTTAGTTGTGTCATGTGGCTAACCAATGGTTCAAATAGTTTGGCCATTGGGATGCCACATGACATTAAAATGATAATGGCCTTTCCAAACTTTGTTTGGAATAGGCCTAGGCCCTTTCCAAATATTTGATTTGGGAAAAGGCCTAGGCCTAGGCCACTTCCAAAATTTTGATTTTGGAAAGTGGCCAGGCCTAAACCAAAATTATTTGGCCTTTCCAAATATTTGATTTGGAATAGGCCTAGGCCCTTTCCAAATATTTGATTTGTAAAAGGCCTAGGCCTAAACCACTTCCAAAATTTTGATTTTGGAAAGTGGCCAGGCCTAAGCCAAATTTGGTTTAGGAAACCAAAGGCATCCCTTTTGATTACGAATCAAAAGGAAAGAAACAAAAGAGAAATAATTTTAATTTTGATTTATTTTGGAATAGTTCTAATTAATTAAAATTAAAATTAAAATCGTTTAAAATTAATCGTTAATTTTATTTCGATTAAAATCATTTAATTAATTAAATGTTAATTAGTTAATTGATTGGATAAAATTATTTAATAGATTAAATGTTAATTGATTAATTAAGACGCAAGTAGTTAAATTTTAATTTTATCTTTTTCATAAGATTTTATTGTATGGATTAGATATAGTAGATATAATATGATTATATGGACCCCGATTGATCATGGACTCGACCGATAGGATATATGTGAATGATTTAATTTTTCCATTGGTTTAAAAATTGTCCTAGGCCGTTATGAAGAACGTGACCTAGTTTATTTTCTGCATTCATCCCATTCCCATTAGCTCCCCCCCGTGTGCGGCGGGTGTATTTATTTTATTCGATAGAATTAAATGTAACAAGAATGGAGCAGAAGATGGAGACCAAAGAAAGACGAAAATGAAGATCCCATTGGAGAATGGAGCATTAAAGATCCTATTGGCGGTTGCAGCTACCCTTAGATTGTGACCCGCGGTTTCGTCAGTTTGTATTGAAACCGCACCTAGGAAAAATCCATGATCATACCGGTTACTTTACGCATTTATTTATTTTGTGCTTGTATTTATTTTATATGATACGATAGATGCATGACTAGGCACGATCTAGATGAATGTGTAGGATGTATGTCTATAGAGATAGATATATTTGATGAGACCGAAATTAAAATTAATTAAGTGAATTAATTTACGAAAAAATACTTCCACAACAAAAATCAAGTCGAAATATTGTCTCCCAATATTATAACGACGGTGAAGAGCCTGTGTTCGGATCCAACTGATCGACCACCGCCGGGAGTTGACCTACCACGGGCATATCGTCGTTATTGAGATATGATCGTATGAGATCTCGTGAATATTGGGTTATGACTTGACTAGAGTCTTTCGGTGATTGGCCACCGTCAGGGCCGTCTGACTTTAGAGACAAGGGGTTGACTAACACATAGTGATGTGTATCGCCAAAGAGTTGACTAGTCAACCACTGAGAATCACATAGAGATGTGAATGGTAAAGAGTTACCTACCTATCGAAATTATCTTGGTTGATCGACCACCGCCGGGAATCGAGGTAACTAGATGGGATCTCAGCCACTAAAGAATTTTGAAAAATTCTTGAAAGTCAATTGGAAGTAGTTGACTAGTGGGAGCAAAATCATAAACCAAAAAACCATTTTTGATTTTGCGTGTATAAACAACAACACTCTTTTATTTTCATTTTTATGTTGTAGTTTTAGCAAACTTTATATTTATGTTTTATTCTCGATTAGTAAAACCAAATTATGACTGTTACCTTTTGAGAAACGTTCTCAAATGTGGTTAAGTAATATTAATCCTTTTAAAATAAGCAATGACATGAGCAATCCCGTTATAGTAGTTAGAGACAAGGAGACTACATATCTGATGTAGTAATCCAAGACTTTAATTATTAAAGAAAAACGGAAGCTCGTGATAGTGGATACGATCCAATATAATCATTCGGTCATACGATGACGAGTTATTCAAACGTTGGATAAGAATGACTAGACCGAATTTTGGAAATGATGTTTTCAAAATTGTAAGATTTAAGTATCGACTTAATTCTATCATTGCTTAAAGGTTAATTAAATAGTCAATGTTTTGAATACGATTCAAAAGGTTAAATAAACTATTTGATAAACGTTAGATTTTCTTTACGAAGGGAAATAGAAGACATGGCTCTTGTAATCTTTCTTAAGTCTTATGAAGACTACACTAAGAAATATTTACAAGTGCTTAAAGGATTAAAAAGAAAAGTTAGGGCGTGTGCTTAAATATAGAGCTTATTGAAGTTTCTATTCTAGGCAAGTGAGTTAAGATAAATCTATCTAAGTTCAAAGTCAACTCTTAGAAATATGATATCTTGCGAGTGTGATTAGATTAGAAAGATTAAATACAGATATGGAAGGTGAAGCAAACGTTGTAACACTTACCATATTCTGGATCTAGTAAACTGATAAGGGAACTGAATAAATATTGTTATGTTCCGGTTCTTATGAAGAATACGTTTTCAGTTATTTGTTAGGATTTAGTAGACACATTCAATTGTAAAGAATAAATGTTATTCTAATAAAGTTGGAAGGTCACTGAATCTAACATACTAGATTGTTGTCACTATATAGTTGATATATGTGATGAGGTCTCAACTGAATATTTGTATGGCTGTTATCCTTGATATTTGTAGTTGTTCTAGATATAGTCTCTCTGGAAGGGAAGCGTGTAATTAAACGTCATTCTGATGATGTTGAACCATATGATTATGAATCATGTGGGTTATACGTATCTTATCCAAAGAGGACTAAAATACCCTTTTTCGAAAAGGTTGTAAATTCTAGAAAAATTGTCTAAAGCCTAAACATACCGATGTTTGTTGGCTTATGACAATTAATGCCACAAATAATTGTTTATTAGTCTCTATGACTATTTTTAGAAATAGTCAAGTGTACTCAGTGAAGTGTATGATTCGGAAAGCCCGAAAAGTTCGAGCCAGTACGAATATGAGATTGATCAACTACTTAGGAATTAATCTTCAATTGGATTGAAGTAATTAATACCTGAAGGGTGTTTCAGAAGTCGTCTGAAAAGGAATAAGATTCTCCCTTGAAGGATACCATCTTTGGGATACGCAATTAGATTGTGTTCCCAAAATGGAAATAACACTTTATATGATAAAGGTGTGACGCAAGCCATGCGAAATATCCCTTACCCGCTTCGGGATAGTGCCCTTATACTTGACCGAGTTCCAAAGAATAAAGGTTGAATAAATTCCATATTAGATATGGAAGAGGATAATGTCGAATCTATCTTAACTGATGATTTGAAGTTGTCATAGGCAAAGTCAGAAAGGCTTGGAGCCTAGTACGACATATGCAACTTTGTGGAATATCTCAGCAAGTACGCTAGATATTATTTACTCGTCCGCGGAGCAAAAGGTGTTTGTCTCCGAACATGCTGTCTTCTAGAGGAAGTATTTCTTCCAAAAGAAACAGTGGGAGTGATCTCAAAAGAGTTTGAGAACCCCAAAGATATATTCAACCAATGGAACATGAGCAAACGCCACATAGCGATGAGGTGTAGATCACTGCTCAGTGCACACAAAAGTTCTGTAAGTCTGTGGATAACCTCAAGCCTGAAAAGGCTGTTGGTATGTTCATCTTGAAGAATGAATATCTCACGACTTGTGAAAGAATGTTTGAAAGGCAAGATTGAGAGATATGGCTAGGAGCCATAATATCTGAATTAGATTCCATCAGTGACAACCAGGTTGTGAACCTAGTCTGTCTTACCTAAGGGGAATGTCCCTGAAAGGCTGACATGGATTGTAATATGATTACTATCAAGCTATAGTGACGGCTGAGGGATACGGGGTGTAAACCTTGTAATTACCTTTATGCTGCCAGCTGAGCCCAGTTCTATTCAGATGATGCTTGTTATAACTTCGTATCATGACTATATGATAGTGTTGAAAACGTTGGGCAGACAGCTCAATGTTCATAGACAATAACATGATATGTAAGCCCACGAGATCCATTTATGGACTCAAACAAGTTTCTCTAGACAATTTCTTTGTTTGATAATCAAAGGAGTTTGATTTAGCCAAAAGAAGGATATGCCCCATGTGCAAGATGGATAGTGGGAGTGTGTTATGATTTTTGAGTAAGGTATTAGATATCTCTCTCGAGAATTATCACCCCATGTCACAGTCAATTAATGTTTGGTAGTTCAAGGTCTTTGCGAAAGCACTTGGATTGACAGTTCTTATTTTTAGAAATAAGAATCTATAGCGATAGATTTAACTACTGTTAGATTATAGTTTACCTATATAGATGTGATGCTAAAAGGAGTTTAGCATAGATCGCGACGGGGATACTGCTAGCCAGTGTTCTCAAGATCTATCTATGTTAGGACGTTCGTCCTAAGGTAAGGTGAAAGATGATGTTTATGGAAGGTTTCCTTCGCTCATGCGATAGGAACCATCATAAAAGGAATGCCGGATGTTCATAGTTCATGAATAGTCATGAGCAAGTATGAAAGTAAATCTGGTGAATGTCGAGAATATCCTTAAACAAGTTAAGGAAAGTTTCCTAGTTTATTGAAACTTGGAATTAAATAAACGTAGATATACAGACGTAAATCCTGAGTCTTACGAAGGCAAGTGGGAGCTACAGTCTGGGTTTGCAATCACTTTGATTAAGTGATACAGTGAGCTGGAAATGTTCTAGCCTATGGGTCACTGTGAACTCTACAACTTAGCCAAAACACAGTAGTGCCTTAGAGGCGCAGCGGGAGCAGTACATGGATCTAGAAGGTTCATTCCTGAACCTTGTACGGTTCTTCCACCTTTTCTATATAGCTGATATAGTAAGTGGATTCATTGCTTGAGGCAAGGACCAGGGTCTCGTCAGAGATTCGTGTGTGTTGAGGCGGTTCCTTTGACTTGGTCATTTGGATAGTCTGAGTCCCCATGGATAGCGATCCGTTTATGGCTAGGGCTGGTTGCGAGTATTGCATAAGATTCTTGTGTTTCAACTTGGTCTTGTGTGTGCGAGTGATTGGTTTTAGGCCAAGTGGGAGATTGTTGGAATAGTGTCCTAAACCCAATCGGGTTGGACCGGATCCGACCGGGTCGGATCATTTCTACTATTTCTTTATGTTTGTATATATATTAAATGGCTTTTCTGTTGTCATATATATGTTCTTTTAAAGAACCAATTATGAATTGTTATATGATAACGTCCTTAGTATTAAACTGTGGTAGAGAAACCATGATAAGCGATTATGGTTGATGAGATCTCTAATCACTTTAATAAGTTTGATACTTAAATGTCTCTAGGCTGATGTACTATTAAACAGGGCATTGATAGTATAAGCAGACTAGCACGTATTAGATGTCTTACATCTTTAAGGCGGGGATAGATCTCGTCTATCGAAGTGTAGAGACACTTGACTGCGTGGGCGTGTATTAGAGAATGCGTACGTTAGACCCACTTACGGATAAGTGTCACACTATGTGGCGGTTGTGTAATTATCCTTAAGACCGAGTCTTCATGGCATCACGGTGTGGATTGTCATGCTTTGACACTATTGAGGTTTCAACCACGGGGCGATCATGCGGTAGTGATTGGGTATGATCTTTGAAGCATGCGGAGTATACATGATTGGTCGTCCGGGAATCGCGTATCCTATGATTGGGATCGAATATCCGAAATGGCCTTCTTATAAGGAATGTCTAACTCTCGTGAATCTTTGCAAAGTGGGAGTAAATGAGTTACTTGAGAGAGCATGATATCCAGATTATAAGATACGATCGTTGATGTTTTGACACTCGACTAACGACCGTATGGATATTATTACAGCGATAGGATTGTAAGTTACACGGTAACGCTTTCACATGAAAGGTAGTAGTCATTGCATTTGACTCTTCCGATGATTGGGGTCACGGTGTGTTGCTAGACGCTATCCCGTGATCGTTAGGCATGAAGGGCATTTTCGTAATTTGCACTTTGTGTCTACGGCCAACATATTCGGAAGCCTATCGGGTCACACACATAAGAACATCTAGCGGATTAAAATGTGGTTATAGATGATAACCAAATAAGGAAAGTTTATCTCGAGACTATAAAGGTTATAGTGGTAAATTAATATGGTGGTATTTATTTATTATGAATAAATTAAATACAAGATATTAATTATATTAATTAAAGAATATTCCGGAAGCCAATTTGTTGGTCAAAGGGGCGCCACATTTAATGTGTATAAGATACACTTGGATTGTGCAATTTAATTAATGGTATTACCATATATTAATATAAGATATTAATATATAAATATATATATAGTCACATGCGTGACTTGCACTTGAATGTGCTTGTGCACATTTGTTTTTATATATATATATGTATAGATTTATTTGTGTGATATATACACATGTGTAAATTGATTTATGGTAATATAATAAAGATAAATATTGTCAATATAAGATCTTGACAATATCTTGGAAATATTCAATATGAGATATTGACAAAATCCTAGATTTATTTAATATGAGATATTATAATAAATGAGATAAATCAATCAATTATATTTTCCTTATTTTATTGGGAAAAGGTTTTCTTCTCCTCCACTCTTATAAGGGGCGCCACTTCTATTATAAATAAGAGGTGGGTGTCAAGCTCTTTTGTACATCACAATTCCAAGAACTAAT